>OX375873.1:113285367-113503841 GCA_947359465.1 Metellina segmentata
ATATTTTTCAAATCTAAATTTGTTGTATTACATAAAAGATATATACAGTACCTCTGGAATCAGAATTTAAATGAAAACTTTGAGCAAATTGTTACTCGCAATGTGAGCGCTGCTTTGGAAATTGAATACCCAGCATGTTTGTGTGTACATTTCCCCAGTACTCGAGCCACCCATACACTTTTTGACTGAGTTTGTTGTCGAAAGTTGTAGTGCACGCGTCTTGTTGTACTATAATTGTTAGCCTTGAAAAGGACCGTTTTTTAAACAGCCATGAAAAGATCCTCCGCTTTCTTAGATTTCTATTACAAACCGCAACAGCTCGTCTAAAGTTCATTTTTTTTTTCAATAAAATTTCATCCGATAACGTTATAGATTCAAATGACTCGCGAGGCTCCTAGTAAACAAACAATCGCACAATGTTGCCAAAACGCGGTAACAAATAACGTCTTTTTTGCGTGCCACGTAAGAGAAATATATATATAGATGCGTTGAAATAAATATTTTAATCGAAGGTTGGCCAGCAGTATCTAATTTCAAGGTAACATTTTATGGTGGGACTGAAAAATGAACGAAACTGCATGTTTTTTAACTATGGAACATTTTCACTTTTTAAATATAAATTTTTTAAGATATATATATATATATATATATATATATATATATATATATATAATAACAACATACAATATACAAAATAACATAACACACACAAAATAACAAAAAATAACCAAACAGCCGGGGTGCATTAACCAGAAATCGAAACTCGAAACTACCCATGCAAGCGCGCTGAAGCTGCAGACATAGCATGGTAAGCAATATAATTTCAAGAACACAAGAATTTCTAAAAAAATGTAACAAAAGTCTTAAAAAATAATAAAAAATGAAGAAATGTTGGTGGATCAGGGCGTCATCAGGGAGGAGCCTGACCCAAACAACATAAAATGGTGTTTTCTACATATGAGCAGCATTAGGCTGAAAAAATTGCTCATACACTCCCCCAAACACCACCAAAAATCAAGTAAAACAAAAACAGAACAAAATACCAAAACATAGCAGGAATAGAACGAAATGAAACCCGAAGCCGCAGCTGGGATATCATCAACAACAAGCCTAAAAATTGCCACCAAATGCCATCAATTACACAGTCTAACTTATATGCTAACATCATACCTCCGATGCAACAAGTCCAAAAATAATAATATGAAAATCCCCAGCCCCTTATCAAAAATATATTCATAAAAAGTAAAAAAATAAAAATAAAATTGAAAAGTAATTCCCATGGCTCTGGGTAAATTACGAAAAATAATTATTCATGTGTTGTGTAGGTGTTGATATTAATAAATCTTTCAAAAATATTTTTAAAGAATGAAAACGGGTATTTGTTATTGAGAAGTGTGTTTTTTAGATATTTACATTGTAATAAAAAGTTAGCATCAGAATTACAAATTTTTTTGAAACGTACCAATTGACCAGCTATCGTGTTGTAGTATATTCTTTTAGAGATATTGGAGTCCCAAAATATTAATTTATTGACTGTAAATTTAAAATCGCTTCGTTTATCATATACATTAATGTCAACTTTGCCGGATGAAACAGAAATTTTTATGTCTAGAAAATCAGTATTATTGTTATCCAGATTGGTTTTAATTAAAGAAAGTTCGTCTGGATAGATGGATTTCCAAATATTAGCAAAGTTGCTATTATTAAAAACAATTAAATCATCAATAAATCTAAAAGCAGTATTTATCTGAAGGCAAAAGTTTTTTTCAAAATAATGAAGAAATAAATTAGCAAGAATGGAAGAAAAATTGGAACCTTGGGGAATACCCTTAACTTGAATGTAAATATGCTCACCATTAAATATAAAATTATTGAAAATACAATAATTAACCAAAAATTCCCATTCCTCAAAATCCAGATCAATTAAGTTATTAAAATCATGATAGTAATAGTTCAAAACATCTCTCAATTTGTCCAGGGGTATGCTGGTAAAAAGGTCTTTAAAATCATAGGTCTGAATATCATTAATAATATTTTTATCCAAAAAATTCAAAACCTTGTTATTATCACATATAATCCATGTAAAGCCTTCATCAAAAATGGCAGCAAGAATAATTTTTAAATATTTAAATAGTAGCAAGCCAGGTTTAATCATATAAGAGTTATTACCACAGGTGATGTAACGGAATTTAATAGGATTTTTGTGAAATTTTGGAATAACGGTAATATAAGGTAAAATTATGTGTTGATTGGAAATTTTAACTCTTTTATTTGAAGAAATGATTTTTTTAATAATGGTATTATAAGTAGATTTACAGAATTTATATGTATCTGAATTCTTAAGTTCAGCATCAAGTAAATTTAAATAAAGTTTTTTACATATGAAAGCATAGTTACCTGAGGCTTTATCAACTGTAGTAATGATAAATTTATTTTGAATATCCTTAATGGCTGTGTTTATTGTCTTGTAATTACCGGTATTGTCAAAAATAGATTGAATATTATTATTAATAAAATCTTTAAAATGATCATATAATTTCCATTTCCATTCTGTAAACAAACATAAAGGGACTTTAAATTTAGAAGAGGTCATAAAACAGAAATTATCAATGTCTTCCAGAAAGCTTTTAAGTATACTATTTCTATTAAAATTATAAATGGGCCTAAATTTAGTACCTTTATACATAACATCTCTTAATTGGTCATTTTCAACAATACCAAGATCACCAGTCACTATGTGTCCTAAGTCTTCATTTAAATAGGGTCTGAAATTTATGTTGTCGCACAAGCATACAACTGTATCTCTATATAAATCAATCTTACTGCAAAATTGATTGTAATTAAAAATTTTTCTCCCCAATGGTAAATCATATTTAAAGCATTTTTTTATGTTAAGAAATTTTAAAGGAAAAATATTCTGTAGGTTATTCACAATTCTGTTAAAGTTGAATTTATCGAAAATAATATGTTTAAAACTTATCTTCATATAAATTGGATTATCTTTACTACTAGTTTTTTTCTTATTAATTTTAGAAAGTCTAGCTTTATAAAGATCATGGAGTAAAAGTAAAAAATGAGGATTGAGAGAGTCAATGTTTGTAAGTAAATTCTTAAACTTAAGACACGTACCGTCATTCAAAGAAAATATGAATTTTTTTAAGGGTTTAAAATTAAAAGTTTCTATAAAGTGTTTTTCAATAAGTTTCAGGTTTTTTATAAAATTATTAAACTGGTGAATATTATCAGAAGTGTTAAGTTTTTTATTTTCACCGCTTCCTCTACATCCTCTCTTTGTTTTCTCTTTTGACGTATGGAATAAAGCAAAAGTATTGCAGTTATCAACATTAACCTGTGTATTTTGAAATAGATCATTCAAACCATAAGGAGCAAGTGTTTTAAATTTTAAAATGTTAATGTTTTCTTTAGCCAGTCTCAATTTTTTATCTTTGACAATATCAAGTATAGTAATTTGTGCATTGCTAAAACCATGTAAAGAAAAATGATGGAATTCCAGGTTAAAAGTGCAGTTGGAGTTATAATTTTTAATATTGGAACGGTGAAGGTTAATGCGTAAGTTCAACGAGTTACTGGTTTGACCAACATAACCCATACCACAGAGGCTGCATCTTAGAAGGTAAATGACATTAGAGGCTTTACAGGCTGGCGAAGTTGAGCTGTCGATAATGTTAGACTCATCCAACTGAGGGCAAGTCTTACAACGTTTATCGCTGCATTTGGAAAATTTAGGTTTACTCATAAAGTCAAAATTATCAACGTTAGGGTAACAGGATTTCGATCCAAGGGGGTCCCCCAAAATCCCCATGTACCGAGCACAGGACTTACCATTAGAATATAAGTCCCTTTTGCCAGGCGCTAAATTCATATTTGTACTATCCATTTGAAATAATAAAAAGTCACACTGCCCGAGAAGTGCGCAAAAGCTGCAACTAACTCTGACAGGTAAATAATAACAACATACAATATACAAAATAACATAACACACACAAAATAACAAAAAATAACCAAACAGCCGGGGTGCATTAACCAGAAATCGAAACTCGAAACTACCCATGCAAGCGCGCTGAAGCTGCAGACATAGCATGGTAAGCAATATAATTTCAAGAACACAAGAATTTCTAAAAAAATGTAACAAAAGTCTTAAAAAATAATAAAAAATGAAGAAATGTTGGTGGATCAGGGCGTCATCAGGGAGGAGCCTGACCCAAACAACATAAAATGGTGTTTTCTACATATGAGCAGCATTAGGCTGAAAAAATTGCTCATACACTCCCCCAAACACCACCAAAAATCAAGTAAAACAAAAACAGAACAAAATACCAAAACATAGCAGGAATAGAACGAAATGAAACCCGAAGCCGCAGCTGGGATATCATCAACAACAAGCCTAAAAATTGCCACCAAATGCCATCAATTACACAGTCTAACTTATATGCTAACATCATACCTCCGATGCAACAAGTCCAAAAATAATAATAATAATATGAAAATCCCCAGCCCCTTATCAAAAATATATTCATAAAAAGTAAAAAAATAAAAATAAAATTGAAAAGTAATTCCCATGGCTCTGGGTAAATTACGAAAAATAATTATTCATGTGTTGTGTAGGTGTTGATATTAATAAATCTTTCAAAAATATTTTTAAAGAATGAAAACGGGTATTTGTTATTGAGAAGTGTGTTTTTTAGATATTTACATTGTAATAAAAAGTTAGCATCAGAATTACAAATTTTTTTGAAACGTACCAATTGACCAGCTATCGTGTTGTAGTATATTCTTTTAGAGATATTGGAGTCCCAAAATATTAATTTATTGACTGTAAATTTAAAATCGCTTCGTTTATCATATACATTAATGTCAACTTTGCCGGATGAAACAGAAATTTTTATGTCTAGAAAATCAGTATTATTGTTATCCAGATTGGTTTTAATTAAAGAAAGTTCGTCTGGATAGATGGATTTCCAAATATTAGCAAAGTTGCTATTATTAAAAACAATTAAATCATCAATAAATCTAAAAGCAGTATTTATCTGAAGGCAAAAGTTTTTTTCAAAATAATGAAGAAATAAATTAGCAAGAATGGAAGAAAAATTGGAACCTTGGGGAATACCCTTAACTTGAATGTAAATATGCTCACCATTAAATATAAAATTATTGAAAATACAATAATTAACCAAAAATTCCCATTCCTCAAAATCCAGATCAATTAAGTTATTAAAATCATGATAGTAATAGTTCAAAACATCTCTCAATTTGTCCAGGGGTATGCTGGTAAAAAGGTCTTTAAAATCATAGGTCTGAATATCATTAATAATATTTTTATCCAAAAAATTCAAAACCTTGTTATTATCACATATAATCCATGTAAAGCCTTCATCAAAAATGGCAGCAAGAATAATTTTTAAATATTTAAATAGTAGCAAGCCAGGTTTAATCATATAAGAGTTATTACCACAGGTGATGTAACGGAATTTAATAGGATTTTTGTGAAATTTTGGAATAACGGTAATATAAGGTAAAATTATGTGTTGATTGGAAATTTTAACTCTTTTATTTGAAGAAATGATTTTTTTAATAATGGTATTATAAGTAGATTTACAGAATTTATATGTATCTGAATTCTTAAGTTCAGCATCAAGTAAATTTAAATAAAGTTTTTTACATATGAAAGCATAGTTACCTGAGGCTTTATCAACTGTAGTAATGATAAATTTATTTTGAATATCCTTAATGGCTGTGTTTATTGTCTTGTAATTACCGGTATTGTCAAAAATAGATTGAATATTATTATTAATAAAATCTTTAAAATGATCATATAATTTCCATTTCCATTCTGTAAACAAACATAAAGGGACTTTAAATTTAGACCTCATATATATATATATATATATATATATATATGAGGGGATTGCAGAATGAACCTATAGGATTCTTGTATATTGAGACGGACGTACAAGAAAGCTATAGAACATTCACACATGCTGCCTGGAATGAATGACTCAGCCCTAGCAGCACAAAGAAAGATACTACGAGTTCTATGGGCGATTACATTATACAACATGTACATCCTGGGCTTTATGTTATGAACTTAAATATTACTTACGAGTGTATAAATCGACTTCAAACTAAGGACTCTTCTGATTAAAATTCCCTCACAACTCCGAGCAGTAAGTAAAGAACAAATTCTCAAGCTCGTATAGCTCAAGAGTCGGGATCAGAAAAATTGCCTAATGAATAAAAATCCTCGCAGAATTGTTTATATTTTTGATTCTCCCCACCGACGTCGGTCCAATTAGTGCGCTGTTTACTTGTTTCCCATTTCAACCATCTCGTAATTTAAGACTCGGGTTTCGGTTAATGACTCGAATCAGTCTTAATGGAGAACGAAACTGTTTTTTGTGTGGGGATGGAGTATCCAAATTTACGAGGGAGGAGAAAGTATGCAAACTTGGATTCGGATGGAGACGGTACGATGTAATTGCTCGTGCCACTGAAAAGTCCGATAACCGTGTTTTTAAAATAATGATTTCGAAGCTTAATTTTCGTTTAAATTTTTGGAATAAAATGGTAGCTCGAATTTTCATCTCGGTTTTACTGTAGGTAGGTAGCTAATAAAATATGCTATGGATCAACGGGCTATTGGTAAAGATCAGGAATCAATCCCTAAGGGTAGTTCCAAGTACAACGCCTCGTGATTTTGAACTTCGTTCCTTTGACTAGGTCAACGCCTGAGCTGGCACCCCACTCTCCAAACAACTTCACCACGCTAATGTGAGGACATTTGTGACCACGAAGGATTTAACGTTAACCAGATAGCCGTGTTCACGACAGTTTGGCTGAACCTAGTTTAGAACAAGAAACCATCCGGTTGCTAATGCATGATCCCACACACACACACACACACACACACACACACACACACACACACACACACACACACACACACACACACACACACACACACACAATGAATACATATATTTTTTAATATTTTCATAAACCAAATGCCAGCAGAAGACACGCAGCAACTAGAATATGTAAATGTAACGACACAGAAAACTAACCCCTTCAATACAATTATCACCAGACATCAGTCCCTAAGCGTTACACTTTTTGTCCAAGAGGTGAATATATCTTCCAAACCCGTTTCACTAATGTAGAAGCCGACATGATGACTAGAAACTCTATAAATCATCACATGCTGCCAAGAACACAATTATTAAGTCATTCTGAGCTCAAAGAAAAACAGGAACAGTTTTGAATAAAGTTGTTATCTCATTTTCACTACGTTGAAAAGCATTAGAGATAGCACATATTGAATATGGATACCTAGGAGTGTCATCAATGTTAAATCTATTATTGCCACAATATTATTGGCCTGCTAGAGCAAATTGTGTTTGGAATTAAGTACGACACTGTGAAGTTTGTCAATTGAATAAAAGGAAAAAACGAAATAAATATGATCTTTTATAGTCAGTTTCCACAAGTCATGAACCTTTTGAGTTATTTTCAGTTGATACAGTTGGTGGATTAAGCTACTATCGCTCTTCTAAAAAGTACTTACATATTTTAGTACATAGATGATACAACAAGATATGTTTCGACGTTCCCTTCAAAAGTGACATCAGATGCTTAAATTAACTGTCTTAAGCATGTATTCCAAATTCAAGTTCCAAAGAAAATTCTGAGACATGAAGCCTTTACGTCACCTAAATTTAAGGATTTCTTTAAAAATTACAATTACTCAATTATTAACTTCAACACAGAGACCCCAAACGAATGGTAAAGGTGTGCGAGTCAACCAAACCCTGATAACTAGGTTGAAATGTAAAATTAATGCTCAAACAAGTAATACTTTTTGGACCCATTTAGTAAAACGTCACGTAAAACTAAAGCGTTACTCCTCATTCGATTATTAAGTTTCCACGTTCTTATTTAATGTATGGTAAACCTTTAGTGGAACCAAATTTGTATCCACCCATCGAAGAAGTCCAAAAAATTGCACTAAAGAAAACACAAAAATTTTCCATAATATTTCAAAATAGAGATTTATAAGCTTTATAAGTATTATGAGTAAGAGATCCATAAGATTTCAAATAGATCCGGATTTGCTATAAGAGCTTTTAAAATTGGAGACTAATGTATGAAAAATTTGTTTATCCCAATAGTCTAAAATTAAATCCAACTTTCAAAGGATCGTACGTTATCTTAAAGAAACTTTCTGACGTAAATTATGAGATAAATAGGACAAACCTTCTCCACAAAAAGGATTCTGAAGTATGCATTCAACGTCATTTTCATCCAGCATCTGATAATCAAATTTACCCTCTTGTAGTGAGGAAAATTAAATTCCCATTCGAGTTACTAATAACGCCAAAGTGTCTGTTTCTAAAATATCAGTTCTTGGTAAAATCAGACTACAAACGATTCACATCTACGCGTAAAACCAAGTAGCCATCTTTTATGTTCAAAGATAACAAACAGGCACTGAATATACGTCTTTCACTTCTCCTTTCGGATAAAGATTAGTTTTGACAAAAAAAAAAAAAAACCAACGGAAAATAATAATTTTCTTTCCCACTCTTCTCTAACCCAACTAGTTTTGAACTTTAACCTGCCACAAGTATAACAATTCCATCGAGAGACTTTCTTCTCTCCTAACATACGCATCTTCCAATTATTTTTATGTTTGTGTACTGTCGTTACAGGCAACGTTCTGAGAAATTATTTTGTCTTTAATTCTTTAACTTTTTGCTTCAAACGATTTTAAAAATCAAGTATTAAAATTTTTAAAGAAAATGTTTTTGTAACTTACATGGTTAAGAGGTTTAAGCAAAGACCAGGCGTTGATTTTAATGAAATCTTTTCACCTGTTGCAAATTTTAACATTATGAAGTTACTATTTATACTATTAGTGTCTATATTACAGTGGTGTAATGTTCAGTTGGATGTGAAATTTGCTTATCTCTATGGTAAATTAAAAGAACCAATTTATATGAGGCAACCACCTGGTCATGTAGTAAAAGGGTCCGTAAATAAACCGTGCTTTTTAAACAGAGCAATTTATGGTTTGCATCAAAGTTCGCGGGAGTGGAACTTTGAACTTGATAGTATTTTGAAACAGTTAGGATTTGTTAAACGAAATTGAAATAATTGCGTAGATAAATTTAAAAGAGTAATGTTATATTAACCGTCTATCTTGACGATATAATCTTGTATGGTAAAACAAATTATTTAATTCAAGAAGCTGTTGAATTATTAAAAGTAAATTTGATGTTACTGAACTTGGACAGACTAAATACCTATTGGGTGTAAATTTTGAATACGTTAATGATTGTTTATATCTGCATCAACTAACATATATTGAAAGGTTAATTACTAAGTTTCCTGAACTACCAAAGTCATTGGTAAAGCTTCCTTTCAAAGTAGGCTACATGCTGCCTGACAAAATTCCTGAAAGTGATATTATTGAAAATTATTTGATGAAAAAATATCCTTACAGGGGGGAAATTTATTGGCTGTCTATCATTTTTAGCTGACCGTAGCAGACCTGACATTTCATATTCTGTAAATTTAATGTCTCAATTCTGCAACGGATATACTTTTCAACACTGGAAAATTGTTGCTGATATTGTAAACTATGTTTATATGACCAAACATTACAGAATCAATCTTTCTAATGTTTCAGGATCTGTATTGGATCGTTACTCTGATGCTAATTGGGTCACTGGACGAGCGGTTATTTATTCTATTTTGGTAACGTAGCGTTTGCATGGAGATCAAGCAAGCAGAAGTGTATTGCTCTATCATCCATGGAATCAGAATTTTTGTCTCTGTGTATGAAAGCGTTAAAGAATCAATCTGGTTCCAGAGTAATAAATGAACTAAATCGTATTCCCAATTCCTTCGAACGAAATAATTTTTGTGATAATAAAGCAGCCATATGTTTTGCAAAGAATATAGTGGAAAATTTTAAGACTAAGTATATTGATGTTCGTTATAAATTTATTCGGAATTTAGTAGATGAAAATTCTGTTAAAATAACTCATATTGGAACTAAAAATCGAGCTGATTGTTCAACTAAACCGTTATTGTTAAATAAATTTCAAGATGCTTTAAATAAAGTTTTCCATAAATGATATAATTTTTATTTCGATAGCAACTGATGGGACCGATTGTTGGATCAGTGGCCATATTCCAATCCATATATGTATCCCAATTTGCCGTATGGGGTGTGTTTTTCTCTAATTTTGTATTTCTGATTTAGACAGTTTGCTATATAACTGATATGTTCTGGCAAAAGCCCCAATCGGTTGAGCCTTCTTGTAAATAAAGTGATAGGTTTAATCTAAAGGAAATTTTTTTACTATGCAAAAAAACCTTCTCCAAACAGGTAGGGCATGCCATAATGAAATAACTGGTTGGATGCTATGCACACACACACACACACACACACACACACACACACACAGTTTGTTTTGACTCTGCATTCCTCAGTCATTGCCCCAATGTTGTTCCACGCGATGTCCCGAACAACCTGTCATTGTACGGTATATTTAGTTGAGTTACTGCAATATTTGTAGCAGCTTTTGCCTATTCTTTTCCAACAAGTCCTATATGTCCCGGTATCCAAGCAAAAGTGATTCCAAACCACGTCGGATGAGTTTTTCGTGAATCCTATGAACAGCAAGAGGTAGGGAATGTCTCGGACACCCCGATGTCAAATATTCAAACACACTTCTTGAATCTGTATAGATGATATAATATTTAATTGAAAGTGTAAAAATATATTTTAAAGCGTTGTATATGGTTAAAAATTCTGTTGTAAAAACAGAAACGAGTGCTGGAAAGCAAAAAGCATTTTAGCTGCATACAAATGCGCAACCGGCATAATACGGGGGGGGGGTTGATTGGTGCACATTAAATCTGTCGTGGCCTCAAATGTACTCACGTTGGCGGGATGCGTAAATGTGAAAAAAGTTGGGCCTCATGATTTGATCATGATTCAAAATAGCGAGGTGTTGTTCCTGAATTTTATCTTCGGAGTGGATACCGAAGCGTAGCTATTTGCCCGTTCTGATGCTCCAGTGTCAACATTATTCAACTATCTAACTGATTTAACTGGTAACCCATACGTAGAGCCACATTCTTAAATTTAAATATAAACGTATCTTTGTGTTGCATGAATCCCAGCTGTTATTCGATAACAAATGTGAGTGTCCATTAAAATATCTTCAAACATGCTGTAATCGTGAGACATAATTCTCCTTCTTAAGACAACATGCTTCGATAAATTCTTCCAATAAACGTTGGGGGGGGGGGACCGGTATGCAGATGAAGCGGATGATGAAGTGTTCAATGTATCATCCACTCGTTCATTTGCAATGTAAAATAACAACGCCATGTTTATCTTTTTCGAACTTGTCCGGTTCCATCAAAATTAATATCCGATGGATAGTAACCGTGAGGAAATGCAGCAAGTCTTAGGTGCGAATCGGATTTTATGTAATTAATTCAAATTTATGTGCATAACAGAAGTGCGACGTCATCTGTTTGGACTTAAACGTGCCCTCTTTGCATCGATTTTATACGCTTTCGCTTGAAATCATATTCTAGTATCTTTGTTTTAGAATTGTTTGAAATGGTGATGGAACTGTTAGCAGTGTGCTCTGTAAAAGTAGCTGGTCCGCGGTAGCTCGGTTGGAAGAGTAACGGATTAACAACCGGAAGGTTGCGATTCGAATCCAACCAAAGACCGTCGTGTATAAATGGAACGGGTGCATGTTAAATCTGCCATGTCCTCAAATTAGTCCTGATGTGGATTTTTGGAGAGTGGGATGCCAGCTCAGGGGTTAACTTCGTCATCTGAACGTGGTTCAAAATTACTTTCTTTCGGATTTTTTCTTTCGGGGGTTGAAATACGGTGAAGGTGAAAATCAACTATTCAGAAATATTGTGTCCCTCGGAAAATTTAACCCTACTGGTGGTTTTCTCGACGAGGCATCCCGTCATCCGGAAACCAACCAGTTCTTGAATTGACCGACCAAAATCGATGAGATCTTGATACCTCGTCTGTAAAAAAAAAAACTGATCTTATCTTGATCTCGTCATCATAAAAAAAAAAAAATTCTTCAGTATCTTTATCAGACCTGTTGTCATTCGTAAAATCGGTCAGATGTCGATGAACGAGGTGGCTCCTCCAAATCACTCGAAGGGTTAAAGTCGATTTTCCAAGTCTAGAACAATGACCAAGTCGTCTGACAGTTGACGACTGATGCATTAAAACTTCTGGACGAATGCATTTACACAGCCCAAAAAGATCGTTGTTTGCTGATTCGAGTTATTCGCTCCACTTACGACGAGGCAGAGCAAAGAGAGACTTGCGAAGTGCTACGCGAAACCCATCCTCGAAGCGTATCCTCCTTTCAAAAGGAACCACAGTGGGAAGGAGAGGACGCGGAAGTAAACACAAGCCTCCCCCAAACCTACGAGAGGTATTTGCAAAAGTGTCGGCGAGAGAAAAAAAAACGGTATTAAATTTCGAACTGCCTGAGACAACAGAACGTGTTTCCCCGGCACAATAAAACGAAAAGCGCCTCTGTTAGAGTTGCAACAGGAACAAAACAAAAAAGCCAAGGACCGAGACTCGAAAAACAAAACACGAAGAGGAAAACCTCGCCCGCAAAAGTCGAGCTTCAAACAGCCCCCGAGTAAATAAGAATATTCCCATCCCAGAACACGAAAGGAAGAAGGGGCCAAAGATAAATAAAAATGACTTCTCGGGGCGAGGTGGCACGCATATTCCTTTTAAAAAGGAAAAGGTCTGCTCGGACCTCTTCCTCTGTGAGGCATGGCGATGCCTGCACCGTTTCATCCCATTCTAGCGTGGCTCAGAATCTGAATGATGTGGTTTGACGTATAGGTTTGGAATGCTTCCTGTCCATGGTTTGTGACTGTCGGACGTGAATGCGTTTTCCTTTTTCGTGGAGGTATTGTCAGGGGGCGGTAGGTTTTATTTATTTTCTCTTTCCCTCACCCCTATCTTCTCAATGGATGAAATCTTAGAAATATTATTCAGTGCTTTTCTCCGTAAAAGGCAGAATTTCTGGGAGTTATTATTTTCAGTTTTCGGATTTTACAATTCGTGTTTTTTTCTTTGCCTTCCAAGAATTCAACAACGGTGCTTTTCTACCTTAAGAGTGAGAAGAATTCCTTATCCACCAACGCCGAAAAATTCGAGGATATTATTCGAAGATTTTCTCTGTACTTTAGGTCGGAGTATCTCTGAGTTGCTGTTATATGGACCGGATTTTCTCGTGGATTTTGATTCTGCAATTCATTGCTTACGAAAGATCTACAACGCCGCTTCCTCGCTCTTCGAAAAATGCGTGTAGATTACGCTACTTATGTTTCATTCCATCCGGTAACTTTAAGTGATTGTATAAATTGTAGATTTATTGCGTGATTTATTTTTAAAGTTCATTCTTCCTGTTAGAAAGTTATGTGAAATTCGTCTTCCAGTTAGAACTTTTCCTTTCCAAGAAGATTATGTCTCCTTCTCAGCTTAGGGATGCGATAGCCTGGTTGGAAGTGTAGCGAATTGACGACAGGAGGGTTGCGAGTTCGACACTCGATCCAAGAAAAGACCGTTGTGATACTGTGAGATAATCCGATTGGAAAAAGAAAACACTCATCGGAATTTCGGAAGGCCGAATGTATTCTGATTGGTTGTATTTTGACGCCAGATGCTTTTCTTGTGTCGAGCGCTTTACGATTTGAGAAGAGCAGGCGAAAATAGAAGCGTACTCTACAGGTGATGTTCTTCCAGAATGATCTGATTGGTCTATGACTTTTGTCGTTGAGCGGTTTTAAAAACTACAGCAGATGCCGTTGGAG
This sequence comes from Metellina segmentata, assembly GCA_947359465.1. Classification (NCBI taxonomy): domain Eukaryota; kingdom Metazoa; phylum Arthropoda; class Arachnida; order Araneae; family Tetragnathidae; genus Metellina; species Metellina segmentata. The sequence goes on from OX375873.1 coordinate 113,299,282, forward strand.
AAACGACAGAGAAGAGAGCCAAAAGCAACGGGTGATGTTGTTCCTCCCGCGTTGACTGTGGTATACATATTTTGATGTATGAAAATATGTTGCAGCGATGATGTAAATAGTGTATAAATTCTCGGAATAATCTATGTATATAATTCTCTTACGTGGCACGCAAAAAAAAAAGACGTTATTTGTTATCGCGTTTTGGTAACACTACGATTGTTTGTTTACCACGAAGCCTCGCGTCTCAATTAAATTTATAGTGTTATCGGATAAAGTTTTATTGAAAAAAAAAATTAATATTAGTCGAGCTGTTGCAGCTTACAAACGACATGCTGGGTATTCAATTTCCAAAGCAGCGCTCACATTTAGGGTCAAAATTTCCTCAAAGTTTTCATTTGAATTCCAAATTGTTTGAGTTCTGATTCCCAGAGGTACTGTATAATTAATTTTTCTGTAGTACAACATATTTATGTTTAAAAAATATCTTTTTTTGGATTATATATTTTATATATATTTTATACATATTTTTATAGAATATGTATTTTTTGTAAACAATTTCTTCATTGATGCGATCGAAGCTAGCAGGGTCCGGCAGCGAACCAATGAGGATTCCAAAGCAATCCTCCGGGGGTTGACGAGTGTCAGCGAGCAGGGGGCGGGCCTCTAGTAAGAGCGTAATTATCTTAGTAGTTGGCTTTCTGTATGTGTACAATTCGTACTGCTTTCATGCTATCGGGGCAACGACAATACACCGTTGTGACCATACAGGCTTGTGTCTATTACACGTACAGTGACCTCAAATTTCCACGTGTTGGTGTGGAAATTTGGAGAGTAGATTGCCATCTCAGATGCTACCGCGTCATGTGGTCGTGATTGTAAATTAAGGTGTCTTCCAATCTTTCCCTTCGGGATGGTTCCCGGTACGTTGCCAATTGCCCCTTGTGTTACTCCAGTGCTATGTTAATTCAGTTATCTACCTACCAAACTTAAACAAGCGGGACAATGGCGATTTGAGGGCCGCGGTAGCCCGGTTGGTAGAGTATAGGATTAGCAACCGGAGGAATGCGCGAGTTTGAATCCAGCCAAAGACAGTTGTGTACAAAGGGGCCGGTGCATGTTAAAACGTTAAATTCGACGTAGTCTTAAATCTATACACGTTGGCATGGTGTGGACGTATGGAGAGAAGGTTGCCTGTTTAGGTGCTACCTTGTCATCTGACCATGGTTCAAAATTACGTGGTGTTGTCCTCGGATCTTTCCTGTTGGGATTGATCCATACAGTCGTCAATAGCACATTGTGTTGCTCCATTATGACGCTAATTAAAATACCTATCTAACTACTTATTTTCGATTTGATAAATTGAAAATTCTCAGTTTACGTTGCTGTATGTTTGCTACTACAGTGGCTGTTCACACACTTTTTAGACAATGTATATTGTATTCACAAAACTAAATTACATAAAATTCTTGTGTTTTAAATGTTCTATTTGATAGCCCTTATTCTGAACTATCTTTCGACACCGTAATTTCCAGGATAATAATGCCTTTTGAAGTGTCAGAAGAGGTATTCTATCCCATTCCTCCTGAACAGCTTTCCAGAGATCTGTAAGGGTTGTGGGACGACGTTTGGATAATGCACATTTTAAAAGTTCGAAAGCACAAAAATCCATAGGTGATACATCGGGAGATTTAGTAGGGATATCAGTGAAGGGTATGGCCTTGATACCGGTTTTTTCTTCCATTTCTTTTAGGAAATTTACAGTGTATTTTGATGTGTGACTGCTAGTTTTGTCTTGATGGAGTTCCACGGATTGATAGCACTGTGGGTAAAGCGATGGTATTTCATTCAGAAAAATTGGCGATAAAATATGTTCCTGATAGTATTTGGAGTTAATCTTGACATTTTTTTCCACTCTCTTTATTTTTAACTTGCCATTATATGAAAAACCAGCAACAATCATGAATCCCTTAGAAAAACTTTCTTTCGATTCTGTGAACCATGTACTACAATTTTTTTTCTCCCCTTTTATGTTAATAAATGGCTCTTTTTTTGCTGCAATCATTTAAATACACCCATAATTCACCTATTGTTACAATTTTTTCCATTTTTCTTCGGGATGGTTTGATGTTTCTAATATAGAATTCGGCAGCGTGTCCTGCGTTCAGCGATATGCTTTGTAGAAAGACGATGTACATTGCGTTTTTTCGTTTTCTTAAGATTTAAATCAACGTGTATACTTTCGTTTACAGTGGACACCGAGCATATTAATTATTTTGCAACTGTCCTTTGAATAGGGGATTTTCTTTTAACATTAAACAACGTACATTTGCAACAGTTGAAGATGCCCGTTTCTTCCTTGGATACTTGTTTGGAATTTTTGTCCCACAAGAGGCTCCAATTTGACGTTTTTTCCCCTTTCTTGTTGACGATATTACCTATCGACGCTTTAGATATCACTAAATCGTGCCTCTCACATCGTTTTTGGACAACCGAATATGAATATTTCTCTTCGGAAAGAGCATAAATATAGCCTTCGAACCACTGCTTCGTTAAAAACGTCATCTATATAAATAAGAATGGAGTGTTTGTTTGTACATTCAATATTTTCGACCCATTTCAAGTTTTCTATCCGTTTTGGACCCTTCTGATGCCGAATCCGCCTTTTTCTCATTTGGTGTCTGTCTGTCTGTCTGTCTGTATGTTGTGCCCTATACACGTCCACGCGGTTTAAGATATTTTCATGGAAATTTGCATACAGTGAGTACTTATCTTGATTTAGTGAGTGGAATTGGTTGCGAAAGTCTGTCTGTCCGTCTTTCTGTTCTATGTTCGATTTTGTGTTTGTGTACGCATCACATGAATTATATTCCAGATATTTGATTGCAGTGTATTTTATTTTATACATTATCTATTAATATAGTGAATGCAATATTAAACATATCTTTATTGTTATATTTAGATGAGTTTCATGCTAAAACACCTGAGTAAGTATACTTAAATCAACCATAATTTGGTAGTTTTGGAAAAATTGGAATGTCTATTGAATATTAGGATTACTTCGATTGTTTTACCAGTGCTGCTGAAAAAGTAATCATTCTTCAAAAAATTATATTTTTTAATGAAATTTCAGCTCTGATACTTCATTTATTTCGAGTCTTATTTTTGTTCTTAGCGCAATGAAAACGATTTCGGAATATTTGAGACAGACGATATTTTTCAAGGAAACGAGAATGAACAAGATCGCGTGAACAGTGATATTTTCTGTTTCTTTCGCTCTGAATTAATTTCACATTTCTAAATTTTGTGCACTTTTAGTTGTAAATTGTGGCAACTGTGCGAGATCAAGAGATAAAAATGAATCACAAATTAATATCTTTAGAACAATTTTTCCGACATCTTTTAATTTGTTCTATTTTACTGTTTTCTGTTTTAAATATTTATTATTTGTAATAATTGTGTTTTCCTTATCATCACACCCAACAGCACCACAAAGTATTAGACTTGAAAATGTTAGGTAAGTCAGTATAAATTTTCAGTAAATTTTAAGTGTAGTTATGCCATTATTGAAAGAATAATGCCGTTATTTAAAGAATAATGCCGTTATTTAAAGAATAATGTCGTTATTGAAAGAATAATAATATTTAAAAATCCAAACTAGAACTTTTTCCAACATTAAAAAATTCGTTGTAGTAATGACAGGAGAAGATTGCAAAATTTCACAATGTCGCATACCGGAGGCAAGAGTGCCACAAGTAAAAAAATATTGCTTTGTTGACTATGAGTGCGAGAGCACTCGCCGTAAATCGTAATTTTAATTAATTGAGTTGCACATGAAGAGAACTTAAGAAAGGGAATTCCAAATCTTCCTATAAATCGTCTTTTATAGTAGTAAACTTAGTATCACCTTTCGTCTTTTTGTAGCTTTGTCATACAGCAATTGTGCGATGTATGTGAAATGTATTACATGAATGGATATGTATGTGTAGGATTTGTGTCCAAAGTAAGTTGTAGAAAATATAAAGATGGTGAAAGGTGTTAAAATAAATTTTTATTCTACAAAAAACGTAAGTCATTATATATTTTGATTATCTCTTCAATTTAGAGTAAACGAATTCAAACCGAGTAAGGTCGGGTATTTTGCTAGTTTTGAATAAAAACAAACCTCTCAAGCCGCAGACGATAATTTTGACTTTTAAAAACATAGTACAACTGCAGTTATTTCTTTTGCAGCAAACGAATTTTTATTACCACTAACCAAAATCGTCTTTAAAATGTGCGAACAGCCTCTGTATAACATCTCCGGAGACTCAGATGTCGCGGTCGTTATATGTGTGTGGGGGGGGGAGCAAGGTTCGTTCAATTTGAGTAGGGGTGACTGTCGGGTATGACGTCATTTCATTATTTTTTTTTGATGGCGGCGTGACGTGGTAGTCTACGAGTACAGATACACTACTCGAAAAATAATGGATCGAATGCCAGCGGATTTGCATAAAATCCGACTGCTTGTTTGGGGTAGTTTTCGTGGTATGGCCTGGGACCTTTGCATGTTGTTCCTAGTCAATTGAACGCCGACACCTACATGAGCATTTTGTATAATCAGGTTCTTCCTGCGCTCTGACAATTTTATGGAACGGACGAATGTTATTTCCAGTATGACAACGCTTCATGTCATGTTGCAGCCTCTGTCAAGCAGTGATATCGAGATATGGATGTGAAATGTCTTCCCTGGCCTGCTCAGAGTCCTGACCTAAACCCTATAGAACATTTGTGGGACGAGTTAGAGCGACGCTTACGGACCAGGGAACCACGTCCGAAATCTACAGCTGAGCTGGCGACATTCTTGCAGCAGGAATGGGCACAAATACTCATAGCTGTGTATCAAAACCGTGTTAAAAATATGCCCAGAAGGGTTGCTAGTGTAATTTCAGCACGTGTGGGATCATTCCTCTATTAAAGCATATATTCTTTCCCTTATACCATCACATCTTGCTGTCCGATCCATTATTGTAGGTTAGTGTGTATGTCCTATCCGTCATAAAAACAAACTAACCAACCTACTGGGGAATGGACTCAAAATTAAAGGAATTTTAGAAAATGTAGACTTTTATGCATTTAAATTTAGGATAAAAAGGATTCCTTTGTGATTCACTGTCTACGAAGTGCTTTAAGCTTACGATTAGTTCAGGCCCTGCATAAAAATAATCTCTTCAAAACCATTTTGTTTATATCATGATCTTAAAAAGCATTTTAAAATAGAACCGTTTCTATTTTTCGATAGAAATAACTTTCTTGGAATCTTTTTTACATGTTATACTGTAGAACTCGGATGTTAAATAGTGTTCTTCCCTTTCTAAAGAGAGATTTGACAACTTTAAGGGCGATACAAAACTACAAAGAAACAACGATCAAAACTCTTTTTCCTCTTCAATTCTTCTAAATTTCCAGATAATTATTATCCTATTCCATACCATGGTTATAGTTTGCACCTGCTTAGTTAAAAAATACAGTCATAGTATTAGTTAGCGCTTGTATAAAAGAGAATATATTTACTAATTTTATAGTTTGCATGCACTAGCGCTTGCAAATACGATCGCGTTAAAAATTAAATGGACTGATCCTTCCCACGCACTCACATACTTCGTCGAGGATCCCCCATGGAAATGAAATTTGTCCGTTTCTATGGTAACAGAGGCAGACGATGTTAGTAGTAGACACATAATACACGTTTCACAAAATTGAACTTTAAATATTTGTTGCTAAATAGCTGTTTTATTACTTTGGACGAACAATCACTTCGCATACTCAATTTCAGATGGTCTAATTAGCATGAGTTAAGCAAAAAAAGACTGGGGAAGGATATTATACAAGGTAACTAACTACTTTATTCCGCAGTCAACATTTGCAAAACAAGAATAAAGGAGTTGTTTTAATCCGAAAAGTGCAGGGCGATAAAGTCACTGATAATGAAAGTGTAGTTTTGTTACAGTTCCAGAATTAAGGATTCATTTGTGAACCGAGTTAGTATTCTATGTAATGTATTTATGCTAAGACGACAAAATGGGACCGACAATTTGAGTCCAAGTTTTACTTGAATATTTGTTACTTTTGTAAATAAATTGTTATTGTCTTTATCAATATTGTACCAAGGTTTTCGAATTGTTCTATTCACGAGTAGGTTTACAAACTTTTCGAGTAGAAGCTATTTTTTATGCAAAATATCTACCTATGAAACAGTTGTTGAAAACAATAACTTAAAACAAAAGCATGTGAATCAACTTATAATACGAAAAGTACATTACAATTTGATTTTCCGTGCTCAATGATACTTTCATTATTCTATGAAAGGTAATTAATTAGTCAGACTTCAATTCCAATCAATTCGATTCCAACTTCAATTCATAACATTCCTAACCAATTCGAAATCCTCGTATTATACAATTTATCTAATCTTGCTCCTAATCTAAGTATATAAACAAAACAGGATGTGTGTGTATATTTTGTATACAAATCTACACCAAATTTGGTTCACTTATACTTCAGAACACTGTGGAAAACATAGGCTATTACTTTCCTGTTTTCAGACCAATCTGTAGCACTTGCAATCATGAAAATTGGCACTCAGGTAGTAATAAAAGTGTCCCTCGAAGCTCCAATTATTAAATCTAAAGTTTGTTTTCCTGCAATAATTTGATATAGACAAGGAAACGTGCTCTACAGGAAACTGAAAGTATACAATAGTTCTTATTTCACTAGCAACGCCGTGCGAGTAATAATTAAAATATTTAATTTTTCACAACTTACATTTTGTAGAGGAACACGAAAAGCCCAAACGAAAAAAATTGATCATAAAAACGTAATTGTGCTATTTGACCAACCATAATTAATGTTTAGTTTTATAAATTTGATTTAGAATCCCGTATTTGTGTATTTGAGTTAACACAGGGAAATGTCATATTTGAGTATTATTAAATTTCATAACTCATTTTATCGTCTATGTCAAGAATTTTCTAATATATTTTTTCGAATTGCTCTATTTCAGCTCAGGAAGTCGAAATTCGACACTACACGCCTTTCGCTTTTTGGAATTCTGCATTTTCCCATCGGAATTTCGTTTGGGTGTGTCTTAGTCTTTTGTCTATTGCACTATATTATTCTGGAGAATTAACTGTATACATTTGCATCCGAGGTAAATTGTAGAAGCTATGAAAAAGTTAAAACGAAGTTTAAAAGTATTTTCCGTATAGCTGAAATGATTGCATTTTTCTATGTTAGAAAAGTGATTATTATAATTCACTTTTTAATCAACATTTAACCATCCGAGTAACGCCGGGTTACTCAGATGGTCTGATGTAGATGCGAAGACGCCCAGTTGGAAGAGTAGCAACTGGAGAAATGCGAGTTTGAAACTATCCATACACATACCATCGTGTATAAGGAGGCTGGTTGGTGGCCTCATCTGTCCTCAAATTGGCTTGGTGTGGAAGTTTCGTGAGGTGGGTTGCCAGCTTAAGGGTTTGACGTCATCGTGATTAAAAATGATGAGGTGGTATCCTCGGATTTTTCCCTTAGGGACTGATCCCGGAGGGTCACCAATAACCTTTTGTTGCTCCAGTGCGACGTTAATTCAACTACCTACATACCTGATCTACTAAAAAATTACTAGGGGGCCCGCCCCCTGCTCGCTAAAGCTCGCCAACCCCCGGAGGATTGCTTTACAATCCTCATTGGTTCGCTACGCGAACCTATGCTCGCTCAAGCTCGCATCAATGAAGACATGTGTCCTAGCAGAAATGATTGTTTACAAAATATGATATACCAAAAAAATATTTTTCAAATCTAAATTTGCTGTATTACAGAAATTATATATACAGTACCCTGTAATCAGAATTCAAATGAAAACTTTGAGCAAATTTTGAGTCGAAATGTGAGCGCTGCTTTGGAAATGGAATACCCAGCATGTTTGTGTGTACATTTCCATAAAGCACTCGAGTCATACACACTTTTTCATTCAGTTTGTTGTCGAAAGTTATAGCGCAAGTGTCTTGTTGAACTATAACTGTTGACCCTGAAAAGGACCGTTTTTTAAATGGCCCTGAAATGATCCTCCACTTTCTTTGATTTGTAATTTTAAACTGCAACAGCTCGACTAAAAATTTATTTTTTCAATAAATTTCCTCTAATACGCTATAAATTCAATTGAGGCGACTACGTGGTAAACAAAGAATCGTACAATGTTGCCAAAACGCGATAACAAATAACGTCTTTTTTGCGTGCCACGTAAGATAATTATATATATAGACTAGGGGGCCCGCCCCCTGCTCGCGAACGTTCGCCAATCCCCGGAGGATTGCTTCGCAATCCTCATTGGTTAGCTGCGCGAACCTATGCTCGCTTCGCTCGCATCAATGAAGACATGTGTCCTAGCAGAAGGGATTGTTTACAAAATATGATATTCCAAAAAATATTTTTTAAATCTAAATTTTTTTGCTATTTTTCAGAAAAGATATATACAGTACCGATAGAATCTGAATTCAAATGAAAACTTTGAGAAAATATTGACTCGAAATGTGACGGCTGATTTGGAAATTAAATACCCAGAATGATATTTGAGTGTATATATTTACCCCTGCACTCGAGCCACACACGCATTTTCATTGAGTTAGTTGTCGAAAGTTGTAGTGCAAGCGTCTTGTTGAACTATAGTTGTTGGCCCTGAAAAGGACCTTTTTTTAAATGGCCCTGAAAATATCCTCCGCTTTCTTTGATTTCTATTATTAACTGCAATAGCTCGATTAAAATTCATGTTTTTTTTCAATAAAATTTCATCAAATAACGCTATAAATTCAATTCAAGCTTCGTGAAAAACAAATAATCGTACAATGTTGCCAAAACGCGGTAACAAATAACGTCTTTTTTGCGTGCCACGTAAGAGAATTATATATATAGATGACTCAAATTTGTTATTTTTAGACTTTATATTAAATGTCCATAAAGCAAATCGAGCATGTATTTCTTTTCAATACAGCAAAAAAAAATTGAAAACACTTCTTTCCCCTAAAGAACTTAGTTTGGAGAGTGGAATGCCAGCTCAGGTGTTGCCTCTGACTGGTTCAAAATTACGTGTTGTTGTCCTCGGATTTTTCCCTTAAGGGATTGATCCAGGACAGTCGTCAATAGCCCGTTGTGTGGCTCTAGTACGGCGTTAATTAAAATTACCTTACACCGAAGCAACTTCTTGCATATTCATTTTATGAACACTTAGTTGCTTCTACTACATCACATTAAATTCCAACATCTCTTCAGTGAAGGTCAAGACTCCAGAGAAACTCCGTAAAATACTTCATCCAAAACATCGAACTAGAATACGAGGGCTAGGTAGATCGATGTATCTCCAGCATCGAAACCAGTCTACTGAAACGCTAAGATGTCAGCAACCGTAGAATCAGGTGAATGGAAGCAGTTTTTAATTTTACAGCAATATGAAGCTTTTTTTCTTGTACATTTAAAATTATGAATTATACCTTAAAAATCCCATTGCGGTCTTCACTATAAGCCCTCATGGTCAAAAATGTTTAATTTTTTACTGTGAGTGCAAATAAATTTTTTTAAGCACTGCTTCTATTTACCATCAAGTCATACAAATAGAAGCAGTCACCGGTTTCTCCTTCTGTTTCGATTCCGCAAGGTGATGAGAAGCAGTTATGTTCTTTTCAAAAATCCTTTTTGAGGTTTCGAAAAACTTGTGACGTCACAGTATGCGTCATTTTCAGTCCAATAGTGAATTGATTTTGATCTTCGTATGAGATTAAATACAGAACTCCAACTATACGAACTCCATTTATCCGGATCTCCAATTATCCGAACTTCAGTTATCCAGATCTCCAATTATCCGAACTCCAGTTATCGGGATCTCCAATTATCCGAACTCCAGTTATCCGGATCTACTATTATCCAAACTTCAGTTATCCGAACTCCAGTTATCCGGATCTACTATTATCCGAACTTCAGTTATCCGGATCTCCAATTATAAGAACTCCATTTATCCGGATCTCCAATTATCCGAACTCCAGTTATCGGGATCTCCAATTATCTGAACTCCAGTTATCAGGATCTCCAATTATCCGAACTCCAGTTATCTGGATCTCCATTTATTCGGATCGCTTTGAGGGGAAAAAAAAGAAAAATTCGCAATTTAAAAGTTTTTTATCGGTGAATGATGAAAACGAATTGTCAGTTGAGGTCATAAGAAACATCATAGCTAACATTACTGGATGTTCCGAGTGCAGTGCAGAGGATGTTGGCTGATGTGGTGATTCTTCGGACCTAGATTCCAAATTCTCAGCGACGATGAACGTATTCAAAGTGGGAGAGAAGAACATTGAACTTCATTGATGTCCCGGTAGATGACGACATTGTTATTCAATGACCAGACGCGGGAGCGTCAGCTAGTAAGGCTTTTGAGTGTCTTCACACAGCGTTAAAATGGATGGAGCGGCAGCCTGAGTGCGACCATCAACAGCCACACACGGTCAAGCGCATGTGAGACTTAGCTGCACGGAAACGCGAAAACAGCGAAACAACTGACTTCGATCGATGTATCCAAGCAATGATACATTTTAGTACAGTGTGTAAGTACAAAATGTAATCAAAATTGTTTTCATAGTCATTACATTACATTACATACTAATGCAAAAATCGTTTTATTTACTAAGAAATATCCTTTTTTTGAATTATCCACTTATATGGATCTGGTCCCAATTGATACAGATAATTGGAGTTCTACAGTAGTATTTTTTATTTTTACATCCAACAGGGTAATGTTATAAGCCACAAAAACTTTTTCCGCAAAATTTCTGCTATTCCCCCGATTCTACGGTATATAATCACCTAGGATTCTACTTAAAGCGGTACCTCATGGATTGAATAGCCAGTGGAAATGAAGTAACTAACCAAAAACAACAGCAGCTGGTAGCTGGTGCCATCACCCAAAACCATCAAATTCCGAGATGCTGCAAATGCTTTGAAGAACATTCATTCCTCCCAATGTGGTTAGTCTCATTTCCTAACAAGGTGTTCTCTGGAGCATTTGGATGGTCTCAAGAGCCTCATAGCCATTTGTGTTCATGGTCGTGTTTAAGTTGGACAAATCAAATCAACCCACGGAAGCTTAATTAAGCAACTCCGAATCCAGTAAAGTGAGCCATTCATGTGAGCGGTTACTTCCACCTGTTTCTGACGAGTTTCTCTTTGGAGCGTTCCTGCTTAGTCTTTAGACTATAGCCTCTCGTAATTCATGTAGATTTAAAAAGGAAATAGATAAATGGATGTAAATCGACGTTAAATTGATTGAAGAAAAGGAAAAGCTTTAAAAAAAATTGAGATAAAATCTTATGCAAGTTCGTCAATGGCCATTTCGGTTGGTTGTTGAATTAATGTCGCACTGTAACAACACAACGGGTTATTGGAGGCTGTCTGAGATATATACTGAAGGGAAAGATCCGACAACACCTCATTGTTTTGAACCACGGTCAGGTGACGAATTCAACAGCACCTCACTCACCAAATTTCTATACGACACCGACGTAAGATCAATTGACGCCGCAATAGATTTAACGTGCACCAGCTTCCACGTACACAACGTGTTTGGTTAGACTGAGTTTTAAACTCGCAAACCTTGCTAATCTGCTATTCTACCAACTGGGCTAGTGCGGACATCGTAGATATTCATAGGACATGCGCATCCCGTTGTTCTCTGGGCCGAACAAGTTTGATTCCTCTCTAAGTATCTTTCTCTTTTCTGTGCCCACGTATGTTTCCCAAATTCCCTGAGGGATTCACCCGCTATCAGTTCTGCACCCAGCAATCAGTTTTGACCCCTTCTTGACCAATGGAATATCTTCAAGAATTCTTTCAATATACTGACGCGGATGTTTAAAAATTATGTATGTGTTGAAGTCCATTTCTAGAAAAGGTATAGCGGAAGTGAACTAATGTGAGATACTTGCCTAATGAGATACTCCTGTATTTTTACCGTACGGTGTCTTCTTCTACTGGATCATCCAACAATCTTCTTACCGAGTCAGAACACTATCTTTGGCTAACCTTAAATATCACGATATAAGCTAAGATCTCAATATTTTCTTCATTCGGAAAATAAAAACGATTATTATATTGTTACAAAACGGATTGTTAAGAATAACGATGTAACCTGATCCTTAAAAATATGGCTAAAAGTATATAATCTTCATGGGGTCTAAAATAGTCGTCTTGACGATATCTTTTCCCAGAAAATCTTTCCTGCAGGTTTCCGGTTAAATGGTTATAAGGAGTACCTTGTTAGTACTGATTTGGGTACTTACACAACTCGAATTGTAGGATATGTACCATCAGGGGATCCTCTTACTGTCGCTGTCCAGGCGAAAACGCTTTTCAAAGTAAAAAGGGATTATGCAGTTTTCTCTATAACTAGTGTTTTTCGAACTGTAGGGTGCGAACTCAATCCTTTGGGTCGGTAGCGATAGCACAGTTGGTAGAGTCGCAGATTATCAATCGGAGAGTTGCGAGTTCGAAAATCAATTCAAAACAAAGGCAATTTTGCATCAGGGGGGGGGCTGGTTTACGTTAAATCTGTTGTTGCTGTGTATTTCCTTACCATGGCGTGATGTGGAAGTTTGGCGAGCGGAATACCAGTTCAGGTGCTCAAATCGTCATCTGACCTTGGTTCAAAACGAAGAATTGTTGTCATCGTATCTCTCCTTTGGAGATCGATCCCGGACCGTCGATACTATCACGTAGGGTTGCTCCAGTGAGATTTAAATTCAACTACCTACCATAACTTGACGCATTCTTGTGTCTGGCACAGCATGGCTGAATATGCCCATTGAGCCATAAAATACAGACATATGAAGAATATATTCTTACTTCCAATATTGTGCTTGGCAAAAAGTTGATATGAATAATTTTCCCACAATTAGCTTCTGGAAATCTATTTCAATTACATTCCATTTATTTGATTGGCGATTCGATATATTTTAACATCTAAACCTATTTTATCATTTGCTCATATTTTCTTTTTGGTGCTGATATCTATCTTACAGGTTCCTCATTGCTTTCTGTCATCAAACGGACGACGAATTCCATTAGAGCGGCTATATTTGAACAGCTCCATGACTGTGAGATCAAGCACATTTACACCAATCGAGTTTGATCGAGTCTGTTAGTTAAGTTAGTAGACCTGTGGTGGCACATACTTGTCAACCTTGAAAACTGTGCTTCAGTAAAACTTTTGTGCTCCGAACTCGTCTTGCCATAAAACACAACATAAATACATGAATTAATGTGTAGTAGAAATATCCGTATATGTCGCAATAACTAGTTCTATTTGTATTTAAAAATGCGTTAGTAAAATTTCACGTTTTTATCAACTGCGGAAACCTTGCAAAGCACAGTAGTGTTTTAATACCAAACTGAACACATCCACAGTAAGAAAACATATTCACTCTATGAGTACCTACACATTGCATCCAAAACTATATGTTACATATCATTTAAACTTGTATCAGGATTACACATCATTGGTGTTCATAAAGCTTAATTACAAGTACATGAAAGAAAAACAATCACGATGTTCTATTTGTAAAGCTGCATCATTTAGTGTTTTATCCAGAAGAGGGGGTTGCAGAAAAACTCAATGAAGCTGTAGTAGCTTTTTGGTCTTCGATAATTCTGCTCAGAATTTTTGCTCAACAAGGTTTGGGGTTTTTATGGATTTAGTGGATGGTTACAGAGAATTAAATGTTTCGATTGCTCGATCGAAATATTAAAATTCTGTAAAAAAGGCAGACCTATAAGTAAATCAGTAAAATTAAGTGGAAATTCGTAAAAATTACGGATAATCCGTAAAAGTTGGCAAGTATGGGTAACATAACCAAATAGCTTTCACTATTAGCACCAGTTGCGCGGATTCGGCTTATACGTATACCGTTCAGTGTCGAAATTGACAACAGTAGTTGTTGTTGTCGTGCGGGCCATATATGGCCCAATTGGGGGTGTCATTGCCCTGGAGGGTTGGACTTCTTCTTGCATGACACATCCGTTTCACAGGAATCCCTTTCACACATCCATTCACTCACACATATCGTAATTTAGATCCCAATCAGAGGCCTATGACCCCCTGATCAGGTACCTCCAGAAGTATTAATATGGTATGGGAACAGGGGGGACTTTGTGACCACGACCTATTTAACGTGCCCCAGTCACCATTAGTGAACACTACGGTCTTTAGCCAGGTCGAAGCGCCGATCTCGCAACCATCGGAATTGCAGGCTCCGCCGAGGACAGAACCCACAACCCTTCCGATGCGAGCCCGATGCTCTACTGGCTGAGCTACCGCGGCTCGACAACAGTAGTAACAAGTCTAAGTGGTAGGTAGGAATTTTAATTACCGTCGCACTGGTAGCGACATAACGATCTGTTGGCGATGGTCCGGGATCAAACCCGAAGGTAAAGATTCGAGGACAACACAACGTAATATCGAACCACGGTCAGATGACGCCAGAGCTGACACCCAAAGGTCCACACCACGCGAAACGAGTCATCGTGGAGAAACCTGCCAACAGCGATCGCTTTTCACGCTTTTGTGCAATCTATATAAAATATATATATATAATTCTCTTACGTGGCACACAAAAAAAGACGTTATTTTTTATCGCGTTTTGGAAACACTACGATTGTTTGTTTACCATGAAGTCTCGCTCCTCAATTGAATTTATAGCGTTATCAGATGAAATGTTATTGAAAAAAGGGATATTAGTCGAGCTGTTGCAGCTTTTACAAACAACATGCTAGGTATTCAATTTCCAAAGCGGTGCTCACATTTCAAGTCAAAATTTACTCAAACGCTTAATTTGAATTCCAAATTTTTCGAGTTCTGATTCCAGAGGTACTGTATAACTTTTCTGTTGTACAACAAATTTATATTTGAAAAATATTTTTTTTTGGAATATCATATTTTGTAAACAATCCTTTCTGCTGGGACACATGTCTTCATTGATGCGAGCGAAGCGATTAAGGTTTGCGCAGCAAACCAATGAGGATTGCAAAGCAATCCTCCGGGGGTTGGCGAGCGTTAGCGAGCAGTTGTGTTTATTTCCGTGGGATTCCCACAAAATCATTCTTTCTCATAATGTCATAAAATTCATATTTCGAAAAAAGTATTCTCAAGTCGAGGTTTTTGAACCTCAGCCAAATAAGTTTCATTCATGGTGCCTTGTTAGTCACATTTGATACATATTTTAAGCACTACTTTTTTCATCGCGTTTGCATCCATCAAAGGACACACTGATTTACGAACACAAAACCATTCATTCTCGACGTTGCGCATGATGTATTAGTTGGTACTTGTAGATAGATAGATGAATGGACCTACTTTTTGCCTCATGAAGTGGCATAAGTAACACAATATCTTAAAGAATCCCGATTCAATTCGTTTCAATATGAGAAACGATGCATTAAGAAACTCGGGAAAAAATGAGACTTCTATTGTGAGGTGTTAGCTTTGTCACTGGTATTCGTTCAAGCTGACATGTTTCTTTGTCTACTTAAAAATTTCTTTTTATGATAATAGGGCTTTGGGTTACCAGCAGGAGGGTTGCGAGTTCGATACGACAAAAGACCGCAGAAAACGTGGTGCACGTTAAATCGACGTGGCCTCCAATGTCTCCATATTAACGGGATGTGGACATTTGGAGAGTGGAGTGCCACCTCAGATGTTTACCACGACCGCGGTTTAAAATTACAAGGTGTTGTACTCGAATCTTTCCCTTTGAGATTGAACCTGGGCCATCGGGACGTTAACCCTCCGTATATTTCGCCTCGTCCAAGATCGATTTCATTATGTTAAAGATGAGGGCCGCGGTAGCCTAGTTGGAAGTGTAACGGATTAGCAACTGGAGGATTACGAGTTCGAATCCAGTCAAATCCGTAGTGCTCAAAGAGGTCCTGTGCACGTTAAAACTCGTGGTTTCAAATTTCCTCAAGCTGGCGTGGTGTGGAATATTTAAAGAGTGGGGTGCCAGATTAGGTGTTACCTCGTTATGTGACCGTGGTTTAAAATTACGTGTTGTCGTCCTCCGATCTTTCCCTTTGGGTTCTAAGCCCATAAGCTCCAATAGCCCGTTGTGGTGTTCAACTGCGACATTAATCTTAAAAAATACCTTCACAAATAGCTAGAAGGTCGTCCCTTGTGTCTCGAAAAGGGTAGTGGTTCAGAAATGAAACGAAATAATTCTGCTCTAAGAGCTTGATTTTGTAAGTATTGACTCGCTAAAGCAGTTTCTATTTTTTGTTCCCCATAGAAGTTAAGGATTTTTCATGATCATGTCTGGGGGACATTAAAACATTTCCTATAGCCATGATCATTAATATCTTTAACACTTAAGAGGAGAGCAGGTCGTTTAATAGTTATCGATACTTATCTTTTATTATTTCATTGGTCCCTCAACAATAATACACATAATTTATCGTATTCTTCCACTCTGAGTTTCATATTGATTATATGTCTATGCAAGATAGCGTATCTTTAATAATCCTGATAAAGATTGGTTAATATTTGGGTTTTATGACACAAAGTTTACCCAAGATGCATTGTACAACGTCAACTAAATGTACAAAGCTCTCAGACAAAGCTTTAGACAAGGGAAATACATCCACGGAGGAATCGAAATTGCACATCTACAGCTCGCAGGTTGCTAGCGTAGTTGGCGCACTCACTGAACCACATAGACCCGTCCTGGTAAATGAAATTACGTATAATATGGCTCTTACGTTCTCCATGGAATTAATATTTGAACAGTTCATCAAGCTTCTTAATGGCCAACCAAACGGTCTGGTGGTTAAGTTGTTAGCATCTAGATAGGAAGGTTCTTGGTTCGAATCCGGGTCAGTGCATGGATGCTTGTAAATGTATGGTGTAGAGGCGGTGGTGCACCTTAAATCTATCGTGGCCGAAAGTCGTTGGGTTGGTGTGGGAGTTTGGAGAGTGGGATGTCAGCTCAGGTGTTGCCTCGTCATGAGCCAGAAATAACTACCAAAGGGGTCCGACTATCAAAGGAGATGGCACCCTAGACTTTTACGCCCTGTTGTGGGCATGTGTTCCGTGCGGCAGTATACCTACGCTGCCCTGGATGTCTCACGACACTTCTGCGGTTATCGTTAGTGCACACTTAGAAACGGGACTCGTCAATAAAGAATACAATACCCTATAAAAAGGACGTAGATAGTGAATCACAAAGGAATCCTCTATATCCTAAATTTAAATGCATTAAAGTCGAAATTTTCTAAAACTCCTTTAGCTTGAGTCCATCTTCCAGTAGGTTGGTTAGTTTGTCTTTATGACCGACAGGACATACACTAACCTACAATAATGCAACGAACAGCAAGATGTGATGGTATAAGGGAAAGAATACATGCTTTAATAGAGTGATGATCCCCACGTGCTGCAATTGCACTAGCAACCCTTCTGAGCATACTATCAACACGGTTTTGATACACAGCTATGAGTATTTGTGCCCATTCCTGCTGCAAGAACGTCGCCAGCTCAGCTGTAGATTTCGGACGTGGTTTCCTAGTCCGTAAGCGTCGCTCTAACACGTCTCACAAATGTTCTATGGGGCTTAGATCTGGACTCTGAACAGGCCAGGGAAGTCGTTTTACATCCATACCTTGATACCATTGCTTGACAAAGGCTGCAACATGACATGGTGCGTTGTCGTCTTGGAAGTAACATCCGTCCATTCCATAAAATTGCCAGAGCGTAGGAAGAACCTGATTGTTCAAAATGTTCATGTAAGCGTCGGTGTTCAATTTGCCAGGAAAAACATGCAACGTTCTCAGGCCGTACCACAAAAAGAAACCAAAGAAGTAATCGGATTTTATGCAAATCCGCTGGCGTCCGGTCCATTTTTGTAGGGTGGGTCGCGCATACGTCCACAGTCAGCGCCGTTACAAGTTGATCGAGCCAGGCACAACTCCTGGACAGCTCCTTCTTCAGCACTTCACCAGTAAATATTCCCAAAACAATAAATAAATTCTTGATTGATGTATGCCAGTTGATTAGTCAAGGCTGAATGGATCAAAAGCCAAATGAAACAACTTCTATTTCGCACGGTTCTTAAATGAATTTCAAAAGGTTCTCTTACCTGTCAGACGAGAAAGACAATCTAGGCTTTATCCTTTTTAACCTTTACTAGGGGGCCTGCCCCCTGTTCGCTAACGCTCACCAACCCTCGGAGGATTACTCCGCTATCCTCAATGGTTCGCTGCGCGAACATATGCTCGCTTCGCTCGCACCAATGGAAGACATGTGTCCTAGCAGAAGGGATTGTTTACAAAATATAATATTCCAAAAAAATATTTTTCAAATCTAAATATTTTTTTATGTTTTTCAGAAAAGATATTTACAGTACCTCTGGAATCCGAATTCAAATGAAAACTTTGAGCCAATTTTGACTCGAAATGTGAGCGCTGATTTGGAAATTGAATACCCAACATGTTGTTTGCATATACATTCACTCCTGCACTCGAGCCACCCACGCATTTTCTCGAATCTTTCCCTTAAGGGACTGATTCCGGACCGTCGTCAATAGCCCGTTGTGTTGCTCTAGTATGACGTTAACTAAAAAATTACCAATTACCAATTACCCACGCATTTTCGTTGAGTTTGTTGTCAAAAGTTGTAGTACAAGCGTCTTGTTGAACTCTAATTGTTGGCCCTGAAAAGGACCTTTTTTTAAATGGCCCTGAAAAGATCCTCCGCTTTCTTCGATTTCAATTATTAACTGCAACAGCTCGACTAAAATTCATTTTCTTTGAATAAAATTTCATCCGATGACGCTATAAATTCAATTGAAGCGCGAGGCTTTGTGATAAACAAACAATCGTACAATGTTGCCAAAACGCGATAACAAATAACGTCTTTTTTGAGTGCCACGTAAGAGAATTATATATATAGATTTGACACAATGTGGAGAGTACGAATTGAAATTCGTTGTTCTTGTCAGAAGCAGACGATTCGCGTAATATCGCTCTCTTTCTCTCTCGGCGCAAGTTTGTAACGCGCATGCGCGAAGCATTGCGTACGGAACGCGTATCAATATCCTTACTTCTTAACTTTTCCCTTTCGGTTGTGTTCGTCTTGTGTCTCTTTTCGTCTTGTGGAATAAATTATTGTGTTCTAATTTATGTTGTATTAATTGCACACCAACGAACACAACATCAAACAACACAAAGAAACACGGAATACTAATCAAGCGTCCCATTTCTCACTCAAGCAGTACGTACTGACTCGAGTTTCAACATCTATCTGACGTCAGAGTGCACGCAGCGCCCTCTGTTCAGCATTTGAGTTTCAACACCAAACTTTGTGAAAATGGCTATTTTCAGGTAACGCCGATATGCATCATACGAGAGCACTTGGACAACAGAAGTAAAATCTTTGCAGACAGTTTGGTTTGTTTACGCTGAAAATTCCTCTCATAAGGGGCCACGGTATCCCAGTTGGAAGAGTAACGGATTGACAGCCCAAGAGTTGTGAGTTTTAAACTCAGTCCAACCAAAGACAGTCGTGTACGTGGGGGTAGTGCACGTGAAATCTGTCGTGACCTTAAATGTGCCGAAGTTTAGAGAGTTGGGTGCCATGATCAGGTGTCGTTCGAGTCATCTGACCGTGGATCTAAATTACGAGGCGATGTCCTCGGATCTTTCAGTTCAGTTTTGTTCCCGGTCCGTCACTAATAACCCGTTACGTTGCTCCAGTACGATGTTGATGTTAACTAATTACCTACCTACCCTCTCATAAACGCCCAAGAAAAATTTTACTGATTCAGGCGACAGATATACAACCTGTAAGCTGCAGGAATAAAACCCACACTGAAAGATAGTCTGGTATTTAAAACTAAAGGACCTCAATGCAAAACCTTAGACTATAGTTGTGATTTCAGTGCTGAAATGTATCATTGTTGAAAACAAGTGACTGGATACGAGTCTTATTTTCAACAATGAATGATATTCCACGTCTGGAAAGCACACGTGCGTTTATTAGATAAAGGAACTGAAATTTTAAGAGTAGTGTTAGTATTATACGCTTATTCTGTTCGCTAGTCTCGTCATCTGACCTTGGTTCAAAATTGCGAGGTGTTGTCCTCGAATCTTTCCCTCAAGGGACTGATCCCGGACCGTCGTCGATAGCCCGTTGTGTTGCTCTAGTACGACGTTAACTAAAATTACCATTACCATTATTCTGTTCGCTAGTCAATAAAACAGCATTTCTAATTTTTATTTTTGGGTATCCCGGTCGGAAGAGTAACTGATTAGCACCAGAATGGTATCGAGTTCGATTCCAACTAAAAGACCGTCGTTTACAAAGGGAGTTGGACGACGTTAAATTTGACGTGGACTTAAATTGACATGATGTGGAAGTTTGTAGAGTGGGGTGTCAGCTCAAGTATGAACTCGTCATCTGACCGTGGTTCAAAATTACGTGTTGTTTATGGATCATTCCCGTCGAGTTTGATCTCATACAGTCGCCAATATCCCGCTGTCTTCCTCCGATTTTTGTTTTTGGTTTAACTATTGTCAATGTGTCACAATATTTCCGTATGGTACAATACTAAACACAACATAATGGCTAACTTTCAAAGCCAGTCGATATAAAACTATGCTCTTTGGGAAATGCTTGAATCCTAAATCGGATCCGAGTATTTGTAGATTGTTTGAAAGTTCATAGGTCACATTCATAGGTTTTTAGATTATGGCATATATCTTAGCTAATTTTATTATCAGCTTCGATGTGTCGCATTTCCGAAAACTCCTAGCACCACACACACCTCAGCAATGAAATTCCACAGAATATTTCCATCCGTAATTCCTAATTTATTTCAACAGCGGCCAAAGCTCTTTAATGTATTAAATTCAACAAAAATTTCATGGAAGCACATTCGAATCAAGAAGATATAAATTTATGGCGTCGTCGCATTTTAATCCAACCGGATGCCACCGTCTTTAACAAGAAGTCCCTATCAATATGAAAATTTGAATGGATATTTCCTAGCCGACTGAAAGACATTCGAAACCGCACTTCGCCAGCGGACTGTGCCCCTAAAGAGGAAGAGAACCCTTTTCAATTTGTTTCCACAGCACTACCTTTTCTTTCATCCCCACTACATAAATTTCGTGCTTTCAAAAGACTTCAAAACTTAATTTGAGCGGAAACAACACAATTCCTCTCGATGGTTGATATTGTCATTCACGGTAACCGCGAACCGAAAGAAAAGAAGCATCGATTGGACGGTGAAAAAGAATTGTTTCTTTTTTCATTCTTTCCTTTATTTTGTTACTATTTATCAATGGTTACACATTATAATACGCGTTCAATATGCGACGTGTGCTTTTGTTAGCGACGTACTATTTTTTTGTATCCCTCCCGGCGGAACGATACCTCATTACCCTCTTGATAAGATTGCTTTGTCTCCGCGGAAGGATACTTTTTGTTGTTCGATCGCAGTTGTTCTACCCCCCCCCCAAATGGGGCGCCTCACATGATGCGTTTTGTTTCAAATATCACCCATTTATTAAGTTTTCAAAATATCGTTTGCTTTTTTTTTTCTTTGCTGTTATATTTTTCGTGCGCATTTTGTTCGAAATGATGGAGGTAAAAAGAAAACACATCAGAAAGTTGGGAAGATTTTTTTTCTGTACGGATATATATATATATATATATATTATCACGCTTCAGGAAACAGTCCACGGCTTTTAAAAGCTTAAAGATTCATATTCTTTGATTACTCAGTGATGATAAGTCTAAATCGATGCATACATTAAACCACTCTGGATGACCAAATAACGGTCATGAAATTTAAGGAGATTTGGTCGCGACAAATGTTGCGCATTTTTTACGGCGCCGCGTCAAAACAAATAGGGGAAAGTCGGGAAGTTGGATTTTTCACGAAAATTACGCTAGGTGACAGCCTCGATTCCGTATCATCAGAGATCTCTAGTGACCAGCTACCCGTGTCACGACAGAAGATTCCATCCCGTAATTTGTGCGATTCACAGTACGCTGGAATGTGTTTTTGAGTGGTTCCGATGTAACTTTTGGTAGCTGCTTAGAAAGTGATAGTGTTTACGGAGAAAGTATTTTTGATTTATACGTATGATATTCTTAAAGTGCTTATCGAAACGTGTTCAATGATGTATCATTCTAATTTTTTCTGATGACTTGATATCTTTCAATATTTAAAAAAAAAAGATGGCGCTGTCGGGCTAGATGACGAATTAGATGGAGGGTAAATTGACGAACCTGGATGATGGGGTTGCCTCCAAATACGAGTCATAAGCTACAGCCTCTTGAGGTGACGTTCTATGGACCGTTGAAAACCGTCCATAAAGTGAGTTGTAATGATATTATGGTTAACAATACAGGCCACACAATATCCATCAAGTATGTCGCTGGAATATTTGGTAAAGCGTACCTCCAGGTTGCCCATGCAAGGACGGTTATTAAGGAATGCGCAGCCACAGGAATTGAGCCATTCAACAGCTCTATTTTCACTGAATATAAAGACCAGGAAAAATCGCCAAATCTTAAGTTCGCCATCTTACCCGAATTTCCTCTACTCATGGAATTTATAATATTAAACAAAAACAGCTAGTTTACACTGTACACAATGCAGGTCACAATATAGAATAATAATATACAAATTTAAATGTTTCCTAGTCATATCCTATATGGATTTGTCCTCTCATGCTACAGAACAGAGCATTTTTATTAAAATCAAACGACTTTTTGAGCTTAAAGATTCAAAATATCGGCCGTGAATTTAAGGAAGATTTAGTCGTGACAAATGTTGGTGCACTTTTGACGACTTGGCGTCAAAATAAATGTCAGTGGAATAATTTTAAATCACGGTCGTTACGTTGTGACTGCACAAAAACATGTAAAGACGAGTTTTATTTCAGACATTTAAAAATGTTCTAGAGTGAATTTTAAAATTAACCGCGACCCTAAAGTTACAAAAAATTCGGACTAACTGTGTGCCAAATCCCATTACTATAAGTGCCATAGATTCGTCAGCACTTTGATAACGAAAAACAAGCACTTCCTTTTATAATAGGAGAGATATATTGATGACGATTCCTTGACACAATCTTTAAAATGTGATATATTTAAAAGAAAAAAATTGTTTTAATTGAAATACAAAAAACAAAAATGTGTACAGGAAAATTGGTGCTAGATTTGAAGAAAACTACATATCAGTTGAGACTAGCTAATATTTATTTTTAAACAAAGGAATCTAGAGTGATCGATTACGCATTACGTAAGTTCTCTAGATAAATTCCTAAACAATCCGATAAATTAAACACAGAAGTATCAAACTGATTCAATACAAATAAACAAATGAAAACCCATTTGACAGACAAAAATAGAATAAATTTGACTATCATCGTTTAGAAATACGAAACCACAATCCACGATATGTATATCGCACATATTGGTGAACGTGATGATAAGACTGGTGTAAACGAACTGGAAATTCTGGAAAACTTCCTATACGTGACTCGAACGTCCCCTAATTCCAATATTTATAAACTGCAAGATAGTGCACATATATCGCTTCTATGCTCTCGTGACCATTATTGATGTTTTTTAACATAAGAACAGCAAGATATGAAGATTTTATTTTGGCCCCTGAATGGAACAAAAGCACAAGGCGGATATTTAATTTGTTTATTTCAAAATGGAATTTATAAGAAATAATTTCTAATTTTATTTGTCAATGTCATGATGGGGCATCTGTAGTTTATTTACATAAACATAGTAACTTGATTTTAGTTCGCAACTAAAATCAGCAACAACGGTCAGAAAAATTGGTCATACTTTTTTTAAAATATCACGGTAACTCTCTTTTTAATATGTAGCCAACTCATTTTTCTCTACTCAAACATCAGAATATTTATCTGTATTCTGCCTCTTGTATTTTCATATTCCGTTTTCGTTCGTCTCTTATTGTGGGATTCTATGATCAATGAAAAATATTTATTGAAATCGAAATCAAAATCAACAGAAACAGGTCAAAAGCTATTTTGTCTGAAGCGGGCAACAATCAGGAGAAGCCATATGGTGAAGCTAATATTGTATAAGTAAGGTCGTACTATGGATTTCGGATATCTCTATTCAGGGTACATAACAAAACGTCGATGTGCAGACAAAAAATTTTAAACATTTTCTTTTTTGTGTGTAGTTTATTAAAAATACTAGCCACTGCATGACTAGCCCGGTTATGCATGACTGCTCGTTCCAGTTGTTTTTGTAGGGTTATGGATTTGCTTCGCAAACCAAATGTGGGAATTCGTAGCCCATTGCATAACATACATATCGGAGTTGCCCGTGATATTGTTTTGCTTCGTAAACCAAATGGGCGTTGCCCGTGACAGTTCTTTTCGTGGGAGTTACAATGCACGTGGTGTTGATTTGCCTCTCTAACCAAAAAATATAGATATTTAATTGAAAAATTATTAATTAAAATAAAATCAAACGTATGACGTATCTGTATGATGCAAAATTTTCCGGATATTTCAATCCATTAAAATTTTTATTCTATCTTTAACGATCGCTGAGAAAGAAAAAAGCACTGAAAAACGCCAGTGATAACTTTAATAAATTCTTTTGCTACACGCGAATCCGTTTCACCGTAAATCAAAATGAATAAATCTCAAATCAAACGAAGGTCATTCGAATCTGTTTGCTAGCATTCCCATTTATTGCAAATACACGAAAAGTGAAAAAACTTTGCATGGTTCCAAAAGCTAACGTTAATTGTGACCACAGAGGGAGAAAAAGTCAACATACATGTGGCTCTTCATTTCTGGAAGAAGAAAGAGCGATGAAAACAACTTATGTCATTCATTTTAAAATGTTCTAGATTAAATTTAAAAATTCGCCGAGACCCAAAATTGAAAAAAATGTGGACTACCTGAGTGCTAAATCCTATTACTGTAAGTGCCATAGATTCGTCAGGACTTTGCGTGCAAAAAACAAACAAACACTTCCTTTTATAATATTAGGGAAAACATTTTTTTTTTTTTAATAAATATAATTTACAAAAAACATTGTTTTAGAATTCATGAATACGTCAAATATTGATGCTGATTCATGTTAATGCAATAACCATTGTATTTTAAAATGTAAGCATTTTAATAACTTCAGGATATACTTCAATGGATACTCCCTAAATAAATGTGGTTTTAGTTAGATAAAATTTTGAAAGTATTACTTCAAATGTTACGAAGGAAGAGTGACAGACTTTGTAGCTTTGAATTGAAGCAATTCAAATTTTTTATCAACGTTAAATACTTGGTCTTTAAGTTTATACATACATAAGATATTTGCGTCTAAAAGATAGAATTTTACAAAAAATATTTGAGTACAAAGAACTATGCAAATGTTCAATAAGCATTTATAAAAACAAATATCCACCATACATTCTATATATCAAGGAGAAGCATTCCAACCATGTTTCTTAAACGTAGAAGCACTAAAAAACATTTAAAAAGTCTTCTCGAACGAAAGACTTTCCGAGTAATTTGATAGAAACAACGCGTACCGATAGAAGAAAAGAACAAAAAAGAACGGAAATTGTAAGAGCAAAATACTACGAAAGGAAGGATTTTTCATTCGGTCGCTATTTTAGACAGATAAAAAAATCGTTTGGGAAAAAAAATTCTGTCGGATAAGCGGGAACATTCGCCCGACTTTTAAAGGATTTTGAAAGGCAGTGGCAAATTGTTTCTACCCAATGGAATTTCAATTTAGAATCATTGCAAAGTTCCCTAGATCACAATTCTTTGTTTTATTTTTCTGGGTTTGCTCATTTCCGTCTTTTGATCGTTGTTTTTTGTCGGAGACGAAAAAAAAAATTTGTTCGAATTGACACGATTTTTTTTTTTTTGGGGGGGGGGGGTAACTAGGACTTGAACTGTGTTCTTCTAAGAGTTGAAGAAACTGAATGCGGTTCTGTTCACGGGGATATTTTTTATCGTGTGATTAAAAAATTTGACATTTAGAACGTTAGAAAAAAAAAATTAAGAATGGAATTACCGTCGAATTCCTTGAATATTCTTAAGCTTCGATGCATTCACAGAATCATTTTTTATCTATTAATTGAATCAACAATGTTACTATTCAACTAAGGTTCTATTTTCAAATTGTGTTTTAAAATTGACAGCAGTCAAGGGATACGTTTTTAAAGTTTTCTTTGTTTAAATACGATTGTTCTTTACGAGTCGTATGATATTTCAGCTTAAAATTCCACAACTCAAGATAAATAAAAAATGGAATGTTTGTACATTGAATATTTTCGTCCTATATCCAAATTATTAATACATTTTGGTCATTTGAATGTAAATCAAATTGGTGTATGTAAGTGCTCTACATTTAAACGGAGGAGAATATTTTCGTGAAATTTTGTACAGTTGACTACTTAGTAATTTAATGATTGAAAACATGTCAGGCTGTCTTCCCGTCTTACGTTTGTTTGCACGTGTATGTGACCATAAAAATTTATTTGATATTTTATAAAATGTCATATTTATACAGGGTTATTCAAAATGAATCTTCCGATTTCAAAATTCCATATTTTCATTTATAAACGACACAGAATGATAAGTAATACACGAATACAAAGAAAAAATATGAAAGTTTTGTATTGTGAAGAATAGATGGCGCTCGTGTGTTCTTAATGAAGCTCTTTTACAGAAGCTGTTTTTGCGGAAAAAACAGTAACTGGCACACAGTACCTATTTGGATATGTTGCAATTCTGGCTTTTCCCCAGAGATCAAGAAAGGTCTCTCCAACTTCGTTTTCCAACAAGATGGGGCACCAACCCACTGGGCTACAGAGGTTCGTCGTTTCCTTAACACAGAGCTACCTAGCAGTTGGATCGGTCGTAGTGGACCAGATGACTTCATGTTACACAGTAGGCCACCTAAGTCACCTGATATGACCCCATACGGTTTCTTCCTTTGGGGGTTTGTAAAAGATAAAGTGTATGTGCCATCACTACCCACAAATTTATGTGAACTTAAACAACGTATTTCTGCTGCTGTACAACCAATTACCACTAACACTTTACAACGTGTTTGGCAGGAATTTACATACCGTCTTGACATTATACGTTTAGCTAAAGGAAGTTATATCAGACACTTGTAAAAAAACTTCCATATTTTTCCTTTGTATTCATCTATTACTTATCATTCTGTGTCGTTTATTTATGAAAATATAACATTTTGAAATCCGATGATTCCTTTTGAATAACCTTGTTTGTAAAATATATTCTAATTCAATAAAAATATTTTAGGCAGGTTTCTCGTTAACTGAATGTCCGTTCTGAAATCAATCTTTGATTGGCATCGTTGGAGAAGCCAACATAAATTGAGCGATTGTGATTACTCAGATTGTTTTATGAGTACAGCTGAAAAGCAATTATTTTTATCTTTTTTGCGAATTATGAATGATTTCCAAACATTTGGAAAGGTAGGTGTGTAGCTAATTAACGTCGCACTGGAGCAACATAACAGATTAGTGGCGACGGAACGGGATCAATTCCCAAGGGAAAGATCCGAGGACAACACCACGTTACCTCGTCAACGGAACCACGGTCAGATGATGAGGTAATACCTGAGCTGACACGCTACACTAACATGAGGACATTTTAACCCACAACAGATTCAACCTGCACCAGCTGCTGTGTACAGGACGTGTAGTGGACCAAATTTCGTACTCGCCATCCTCCGATTTCTAATCCGTTGTTCTTTCAATGGTCTACCGGAGCCCCCTTATTATTTGGGATTCGATAGTATAAAAAGCATTCCGTTAACCACAGATTAGCTATTTTATGTCCAATATTACTAAAGACGTGTTCATTTCGAACAACGTTCCTCAAAAGTTCTTGGTTAATACGTAGTAGAATTCCGTTTTGTGAAATAAAGTAAAACATACAGCATAAAGTCTTTTGAACCAAGGACTCTAAAGTAATCAATAATTCAAATTTCTTGAAAATGTGACATTAGTTTCCTTCACGAAAAGAAAAACTTGCGTTCATTTTCATCGTCAAAAAATTATTTGTTTTTATTGAAAGTTGTAAATTATTTTCCAGACACTTAAAAGAAACGCACAAAAGAAAGTGATTGCTCTGGTTACTCTTTTAATCTAGTTAACTGATTCAATACGAGTCAGATCGGGTAATTCAGATATCATTAACTGTTCGACTAATTGTTGTTGGAGATAAACTATCGGAACATTCACGAAACTTATGATGATGCATAACTTGAAATATGATATATTGTATATTAAGAAAACGTTTTTTAAATCTGTTCTTAATAAATAAAATGTTCTTGCATTTAGGGAAGTTTGAATTCATTTACCAATGTGTTTCATTTCTGTATATCCAAATATATTATTTCGATATTATATTGATTCACATTCAGTAGCGTATTTTATTATTTATTGATTGAAAATTTTTACTTTAACAGAGTTCTAAATAAATAAGTTGAAATGTAGTGATTAATAAACTGTTTTGAATGTAGAATTTTCATATGACTGTATACCAAATCTATCGAAGAAAATGTTTTACTACTAGTTGGATAATTAATTTTGTAAAATTGTATTTTTTAATTGATAGGGTTAAAAACGTAATGCAATGTAAGAAGGAAATAGTCTTTGGTGTTCTTGAATCAATTAACAGTAAAAATGGAACAGTCAAGAAAATGTTTTCTAGCGGTCAGAGTGAATATCAGCTAGACATTTCGATATAGAAAGAAATAAATCATCCCCCAAATCTTTACAAGATTAGAAAACCTTAGTCACTTTACATGATCCATAATGCGATTTCACCCGAATAGAATAAATTAAATTTCAACGTGCATTTGAATAGCTTTCGTGTTACCTTAGACAAAAAATATTAACTTGCTTTAACGTATTTGAAATGGCATTCTATCGAGGTTTCGATTGTGAGTTGAGTATAATTGTATGGGCCTATTCCTCTCCCCTCACAGACTCAACAGGTGTTGACCTCGTCCTCTGATTGGTTCAAATTGTCCTGGGATCCTTCCATTCGGTATTCCGGACCTTCCGACGTTAATTTAATTGCCTACTTATTTACAAAATTGATTAGTATTGTTTAAAAAAAATAATTGTATGGCAATTAGATTACAGATGATGTATGAAAGGGATTTTCAGTGTAAAACAAGACAGACGGTCTGAATATTTCACTTTTGATGTTCAAATGCACTCGCACCATATATAGCAGAGGTATTTTGACCTTCTAAAGGTTATGACGCGATGTCTCATTCAAGATATGATCAGGTTTCATGAGGACGAGATACTTCATCGAGAGAAAATTGCCCTATTACGTCAAGATGAATGAATATCGAAGTAAAAGAAAAATTCTGCCCTGAACACAAATGGTGACAGTTTGGAACAGACTTATGTACCAGAGTCTGGATACAAAGGAGCAGTTTTGATGCTAAGATAAACAACCACGAGGGTTAAAGTGTAGTTTATCGCCGTTTGAGCGACATTAAGAGTTTCATCTATTTGGTATTGATTAATCAACAATCGTACATTGTGAATACTTTCATACCTTCTCTCAACTGATGTATTGGAATTAATGTGATGATGTAAATACTGTATATATTCGTACGTTCTTGGAATAATAAGAACTTAAAAATTTTAGCTGTTGGCTGTCTATTCTTTCTGTACGATTCGTACTGTTTTCACGCTTCTGTTTGGGACGACGACACTACAGTATGAATTCGAAATTTAATCTCTGGAATTTATATTGGCGAAATGCTAAAATCGTATTTTAAAACAAGCAAACTGATGTCACATTCAGAATAATTGCATTAAACACTTATCGCCACAGAAACACTAAATTTGACAGAAATGTCACTATTAGTGTCGGAATGATGATTGGAACAGCTTGGATATGATCGAAAAATGTATGAAGGTAAATGTCTGAATTATTAAACCAAATCTAAGCTTTGAAGAAAACATTGAATGGAAATTAGTTCAACATATTCTTAGATAAATAAGAGAAGCCATTAGGACTTTCTCTTTCCATCGTCGTGGGCCATTTTGTATATTAAAATGGCCGACTAATCTCGGGTTTTAAATCCAAGTTATTTATACCAGTATAATAATAGAAGAAAGAACACGCATTTTCATTTCCGACCGTATCAACACAAACTATTAAAATATCATTTTTACAGAGACGATTTCTGAAAATTTTCTATCATCGCACAAAAAGCATAATATTTATAGAAAATGATGCAAGTGGAATATTTATTTTTTTCCGTCTTCTTTCCTGGAAAAGCGTAAACGGAATGACTTCTTCCCCCGTATTTCCCAAGCTGCGAGACGAAAAATGGTGGCACATAATTTTGAATGCAAGGGATGAATTTTGATTACACCAGGCGGAGTATTTTTTACTTGTAGAATGGAAAAAAATTAGGGATTATTAAAGTGAAATGATTTTTGAAAGGCATTTTCGAATTCTGGTAGAGAAAGGGACAGGAATTAGTTATTAAAATGTATGACTGGATTTGACGTTTCTATTATTTCGAAGGGACATATGTCGTTCTAGCTTATAAATTAATTTTGTAGGGGGAATGGATTTCTGCACTGATATATGAACTGCCAAAGGACGTTTAAAATATGAATGAAATAAATTTTAAAAGACGCAAATCTTTAGGGATTTCTTTCTTTCTAAAATTTTTTTTCGGAAAACAAATTATTGATTTTAAAATCAAATTCGAACTCTCCGCAAAAATGTCTAGTTTTATTATTTATTTTTTCTTTGCAAAGGATATAATTTAAATTTACGTGGATATTTAAAGCATTAAATTGCATATTTCTGTTTTCTCTAATCTTGGAAAATAATATTCACCATTGTTTGCACAGGATTGAACATTTGTAATGTGTATTTTAGTGTAAAGTAATAATAATTCGATAAACAATCAGTTAGTAAAAAGATCGACTCATATCTTAGAGACAAGAACTAACTGAGAACGAGACTTACGGTTCGATTCATTTTAAAATCGAAATTACTTTCCATATTACGACTGTAGTTTTAGTTTACTTATACATGGTGATTCATAAGGTAAGTATACAGTTTCCACATGCTGTAAAACAGGAACAGTTTACGACGCGGTCCCCAAATGTGAACTGTTAGCTAAGTATACTCTCAAAGTCTGTGTCCCCCTCCCGAACGAAGTGACGTAGGCGATAGTGAGCATGTCACGTGACTAGTCAGTGGAAATGGCTGCATCTGCAGTGGAGAAGGCGTTTTGTATTCTTGAATTGAGCAAAACGGAATCTGTCATCGTTGTGCAACGACATTTTTTATCACGATTTGGAAAAGAACCTCCAACTAGAAAATTCATTTAAGCTTGGTTTAAAAAAATTGAATCTACGGGCTGTTTGTGCACAGTTCCAAAGCCAGGACGACCGAGTGTATCGGCATATGTCCTCAAAACCTTTATTCACACAAGTGGATAATAAAGTCGTGAAAAAAAACTTCTCCAGTTGGATGGTTCACCACCACACTGGTCAGATGACATGCGAAAGTACTTCTATTAACATCTTCTTCACCGATGAATTGGACGAAGCGCCGACTACAGCATGCCACTAACCCAATGGTCACCCAGATGCCCTAATTTAACACCATGTGGCTTTTTTCTTTGGGGCTGCATAAAGGCTAGAGGATTCAACCCTCCTCTTCCTATTGATCTAGCAGAGTTGAAACAGCTTATCCCAACCACTATCACTGCACTTGCTTCAGATACCTAACACGCGTCTGGGCAGAAAAAGTTTAGCGTTCGATGTGTGAAGTGTGACTAAGGGTTCATACATAGAACATCTGTGACTGTCTCTAAAAAAACTTAAAACATTCACCTACACGTCTGTTACAGGTAATATAAAATTTACATTGTCACTGTCATATAGTGCGTTGAAATTGTATACTTACTTGTGAATCAACCTGTATAGTGAAACCTCGTTTTAACGTATTTTAAGGGACCGAAAGGAAATATCGTTATATGTGGGAAAATGTTCAATCGGGGCTGGAGAATAACACAAGATAAAGCATAAAACAAAGAATAATTTAAGTAACATAGCTTTTATTTTTTTAATAGACAGATTATTGTTTAAAGACATCTGTTATTTTGATTTTCGTTTTGTTTTTACTAGCTAATTCATTAACATCATTCTCCACATACGAGTTTTTATTAGTTTTTTTCATAGATTTTCAAAGAATTTTATTGATGTATAAAGATATACATTACGAATACAAAAAAGACTGTTTGAGGTTTTCAATCTTAGGGATCGTTAAAGATCGAGTAAAGATTTCAACGGATTTGAAATCTGCGGAAAATTGTACACCAGATCAATAACCTCAGGTTGTCCTATTGGATTACAGCCATAACGGAGTTGCCCATAGTGTTGGTTTGCTTCGCAAACCAAATGGGAATTCGTAGCCTATTGGATAACAGCCATCACGGATTCCCATCGACATGGACGGGCATGACACTGGCGACATGCCCGTGTCATGTCGGGTGGAAGTGGGACGCATTCTTAAAATTATTGTTTTTTGTTTTTAATATTTTTGATATTAGTAAGGACACGAAAATAGCTGTTACGGGCAACGCCGTTCTATGGCCTTTTAGTATCTGTTTATTTTAAGAAAATCGCTTTGCGTTCTCGCTGTAAAAACGTTAAATGAGGAATGTTTTTAACATTGAGAGTACAGGAAATTATTTGGGATCAATGAAAAATAACGCTATATGCGGGGAATCGTTAAATATGGGTTACGTTAAATCGGGGTTTACTGTAGTGCATTTTTTGGCTTCAAACGAAATACTTGTCGTTTCAATAGATCCTTAATCACTTAAAGGATGTTACTCAGAACGTGCATCAGATTTAGAATATAATAAGGAAAAATGTAATTTAAAGCGCAATAAATAAATATCGTGAAATTTCGTATTTCTCAACTACCCTTTAGCTTCAAAATAAATAGATGACACGAATATGATTAAAACGGGTCCTTTTAACCCTCCTCGTGGTTGTCTTTCGATGAGGTATCGCATCAAAAACACAATCATTAGCAAAACTGACAGATTTATATGAGAGATGCCTCGTTAGATTAAAACTAACTTGATCTTTTGGAAAGGGTACCTTGTCAGAAAAACTAACTATATCTTGATGGAAGTGATACCTCGTCAGATGAAAACTAACCAGATCTTTTGAAAAAGATATCTCGTCAGAAAAAAAACCGAATCAGATCTAAATGGAAGTGATACCTTGTCAGAAAAAAGCTATCCAGATCTTGATGAAAGTGATACCACGTTAGTTGAAAATTAACCAGATCTTGATCTCGTCTTTGGCGAAAATGGTCAGATCTTCATGGTCGAGATATCTCGTTCGAAACCAATTGAAACGTTAATTTAATCAATATTTCTTCTAGAACTTTAATTTGAATTTGTTCTAAAAATGAAAAAGGTATGTTTTTTAATCTTTTTTTCAATTTCTTCACACAAAATTATATTTTGATTCAGATATCCGTTACATGGTGTTCTGCTTGAATTTTGATTCAAAATTCAGAATATACTCAAAACAATTCTTGAAATGTACTCAGGTATTACTTTGAGGGATTCATTTTTCCAGCTTTTGCCCAAAAGTGGTTAAGAATCTTATACAATAAAAAGTCAAATAAGTGAAAAGAAGGAATTGCGTATCTAACAGAAAGTTTTTATTCCGTTTGATCAACTACACAAAAAATCTTAGTTCATACCAATCTATCTTGAAAATATTCATCTAATAACATCGAATCTATTGAGCTGTGGTTAAAGATTCGTCCCGTTATTGTCGCTAGATGGTACTGCATCGCAAAAACGAAGTGTTATCTACTTCACGTATGTAAAGTTTTAATGTCTGACAGAAAGAAAAAAGTTTGGTAATTTTTTTAATTACCGTCATACTAGGTCAACACAACGGATTATTGATGACGGTCTGGGATCAAGACAGGGATCAACCCCTAAGACGGGGTTCCCAAACTTATCCAAGTCGTGGCACCCTGAAGATAAATAGAATTTTTCACGGCACCCTCGTCATATATCTATCTGTGGTATATATATATATATATATATATATATATATATATATATATATATATATATATATATATATTATAAATAAAACACATATATTTTATATTTCTACGATTGTGAAGAAGAAATTAGAGAAGAAAATGGTAAGTTTTATGCACAAGAAAGAATCGACTGATTTTTTCAACCTTTGGAAAGTTGTATTAATTTTATATTTTCCTTTGAATAGAATCTTAAGAAAAATTCTGTTGTTACTTTCCTTGGAATAGTCTTCCTTAAAATAGAGTTGGTTTTGTAGACGTCATGACTTACGTCATCGCGGGGGGCCCAGAATGCTTTGCGAAAAGCAAGAAAAAGAGAAACAACCAGTGCAGAGGGGACGGCTGATGACGTTGTATTCGACTCAATTTAAAATGTCTTTATTTTAATTTAATTTAACGTTTGTTCGTCCAAGGAGGTGCACTTTTTGTATTGTGTGTTTGTGTCGTCCTAGACAATAAAAGACAAGTTTCGACGGTCTGTTCCAGCTACTTCATGTCCGCCTTTGAAACACGCTACAGTTTGGAATAATAGAACTCAAATTTCAAATTTTACTTTTACACAGTTTGTTAAGTAAACAAAGCTGTGATTTTTATCCTTCCTTTGGATTTATACAAAATTATATTTCGATTCATATATCCGTTGCATGGTGTTCTATATTTAAATTATAATTCAAAATCAAGCGTGAACTCAAAATAATTCTTGAAAAATACATAGGTTATGTACTTTGTGTAGATTTATTAGGCCTATTTTCTTGTTCATTATTTTTAATAGCTTGAACAATTGTGTTAAGTATTGCGTTTGTTTTTTAATACAAAGTAGGATAAATAAATTGAGTCAAAAGATTTTTCAAAACGCCTTTGGAGCAAGCAGGGTAGGTTATTATTTTTTGTAAATCAATCAAAATTATGCCTATTATTTGGCCATATCGACGAAAATACAATATATTTCTGTTGTGCTGCAGAAGTCGAGAAATTTCTTCATGTATGCCATTTGAACTTGTGTGAATAGGGTTCAATAGAGCTGCCGTAAGATAACATACCAACGCGATGCATCAAGCATTAAATTCTTTCACACTCTACCACTTGTTCATCAATAATTTCTATCCCTACTTCCGATATGGAGAACTTCCGATATATATTCCCTACTTTCTATATGGAATGAAAAATCCACTCAAACTGCCTTCATCCGGGTAGGGTCAACTTCCAGTTTCCCACATCCACATCAAGGATATATTCAGTTTCATATCTCTAGCTCTCTGCTTCGTAAATCAATCAAAATTATGCCTATATTTTGTCAAAAAAGACAAAATATGACATAAGTTGGTAAAACAAAAAATACAATACATTTTTTTGGTGTGGCGCAGACTTTTAGCATTTAGTGCATGTGAGCCATGAGATGAGAACGGTTGTAAAAGGCTTCCGCAAAGTGGCATACCAACGCGATGCATCATGCATTAAATTATGTATTTCTCTCAGTGCACCATTTGTCTATCAATAATTTCTATCCCTACTTCCGATTTGGAAAATGAAAAATTAACTCAAACTGCCTTCCTCCGGGTAGGGCTCTCTTCCAGCTTCCCATATCCACATCCAGGATATATTCAGTTTTCTGCACACTCTTCGAAGCAAAAATGGCTCCAAATTCATAAAACTGGAATATATAGATCGAGGAGAAACAATTCCATTGACTTCAGATGTTACCGCTACATCGAAAATTCAAGTGCGTAACGGCCACTTCTCTTCGAGAACAAAAGCGACGTTATGATAAATCCACATTATTTGTTTTTGCCTATCTCCTGGCAGCTCTGCAAGCACTCTCTTCATCTGGATGCGCGTGGAGCGTTCGGCGTGTCGTGCTTATAGGGAACTGCGAATGGAACAGACAAATACGGAAGGTGATAAAGTGAGCCTATTTATAGGCACAACTGATCTGAAATTTAAAACAGCTCCAATGGAGGGGGGCCGTAATGGTTCAAGGGTGTACTGGGATAAGTCACAAGTTCGGGAAATGGCCGTGTCGGAAGGAACTGCTCTGACTCGATTTCAGCTTTTAAAATTATTTCCCTTCAGAGCTGCTGCCGTGGTAGCTCGGTTGAAAGAGTAGAGGATTAGAAACTTGTTGTGGCAAGTTGAAAACTTGGCAAAAGGTGGCAAGTTGAAAACTTAATCCAACGAATAACCGGTGTGTTGGTGGGGACTCTTAAAAATAATGGCTATCATTAAGCGTTTGAAAGATTACTGGTTTGCTTTATACTATGCTAGAATTACCAGGTGTTGCTTGGATTGAATTCATTAAATTTTGATTGAAGAGTGATCAAAATAAATCACTTCTCTTTCATAATATAATGCAATTGTAATTTAAGTGTACGGAAAACAACTTTTTAACTTGGTTTA
This sequence comes from Metellina segmentata, assembly GCA_947359465.1. NCBI lineage: Eukaryota > Metazoa > Arthropoda > Arachnida > Araneae > Tetragnathidae > Metellina > Metellina segmentata. Next base: position 113,335,921 of record OX375873.1, read on the forward strand.
ACTTTTTCGTAGCTTCTACAGTTTACTTCGGACGCAGATATGTATACATGTTATCCCAGGTGCAAAATTACATTCAGTGTTCTGCAACACAACTCTAAGAAATTGCGGTCATCTGACCGTGGTTCAAAATTACGAGGTTTCTGCCTTCGGATCTCTCCCTTAAGGGACTGATCCCGGACCGTCGTCAAAAGCCCGCTGTGTTGCTCTGGTTCCACGTTAACTACAATTACCATTACCATTACCTAGAAATTGCAATTGTTCTGCATGTATTGTGTCCAAATTTCGAAAACTGCTGTGAAATCAAAAACAGACGTCAAACACAATTATCAGCTTAATACATATTATAATATTTATTACATATGTCTAATAAAACATCGAAATGAACTAACTTACTTTATTTAAAAACCAAGGCATACTTTCCGAATTCGCAATTCTGTTGATAACTTTTGAATTTAAATATTTTGTCATTGACATAGAATATGTGTTACTTTTAAATATCAATGACAATTCTATACGGACAATCATAAGGCGAAAGGTAGCTGGCAGGTAATTTAATTAACGTCGCACTAGAGCAACACAGTGGACAATTTGCGACGGGCCTGGATCAACCCCCGAAAGAAAAGATCCGAGGGCAACACTTCGTAGTTCTGAACCACCGTCAGATGACGAGGTCTCCACCACGTAGTTTTGAATCATTGTCAGATGACGAGGTCGACACCTGAGATGGAAGCCCGCTCTCCAAACTTCTACGACAAGGTACGACATTCGAGACCACGACAGATTTAACCTGCCCCAACGTTGCACACGACGGTCTTTGATTGGATTAGAACACGCAACGCCACCCCCTCCAGTTGCTAACCCGGCTACCGCTCCACATAAGGCGAAAGATCGGAACTACACCACGGAACCTCAAGACAACCTGCGGTCCAGTGTATTGCAGATATTCTACCTTGCTGTTCTCATTGATACAAGTCACCAGATGTAAAATCCTTGGTTATAATCTTTGGGAAAAAATACTCGAAAATATTCTCAAGAACATTATTCTGCAGCGGGAGAATAATCGAGAATATTCTTTTCTAAATGCGTAAAAAGTAATAGTATGGCGCATATATATTTTTTAAATCTTAGAATAAATACTCGAAATGAAAAACAAAATTTAAAAATGTAGTTGTATTTTGTTAAGTTTAACACAAAAAATAAATAAATATATTTTAGGCTTAAGCAGTATTTGCTGTATAAGCCTATAGTTCATTCTCATTAGAATGATAGGGTAAATAAACAATCCCATGTGTTAAAAAGAAACCACATGATGCCCATCTTAGTAAGCAATTGTATAAAATTGACAATTCTTGTGGCAAGAAGTCAAATGCTAGCTGTTAAATAATAATAAATGTATTGAGAAAATAAAAACTGTATTTATTTATACAAATGTGTGATACAGAAACTGGAAATTCCATATTATTAAATGCAGGATTATTAAACATGCTTTTTATAAGAGCTGAATATTTTAAGCATTTTTTAGGTGGTTCTGCATTCTTGATGCATTTTTCACATACTCTATTCCACGGTATTTGAATTAGTAAAAATTTTTCCTCTCTTATTTGTAACACCCGAAATGATCCCAAGCTAAACTTTTAGGTTTAATAAGTTTTCTTACCACATAGGACACATCTTTTGAAAAATTTTCAGTTAACTATCTATTTAAGAATTTCTCCGTGTGAAAAGAATCCAGAAAATGGAGGACTGTAATGGTGGGAAACAAGACATTAGGGCAGTATTGACAACTCAGAAGACTGAAAATCTCCAAATTCCAAGCAAAATAAACACATTTTAGAACCAAGACTATTATATTTCGGATTTTTGTAAAATAAATGCAGAAATGAATTGGTGTTACACTTAGTTGATGTTACCAGTTTCGAGTTCTGTAGTTCAAATATATTTGATTGGTAAACATGCATCTGCTTTGACTACGGCTGAAAAGAATTCGTCGCAGAATAAAACTGCTTTGATGGTTTTTAGTTTACAAAAAAGTTACAAGTGTTATGTTATTTTACACACTTTGAACCAACACACAAATTCTGAACAGTACAAAAGTAATTGGAATTACGTAGATTAGATAGGGAAGAATTTAATTGAGAATAAATCTTGTTTTAAGTAAGCCGACCAACTGGTATAGTAGTTAAGGTGTTAGACTCTAGATCGGAAGGTTAATGGTTCGAATCCGGGTCCGGGCATGGATGTTTATAAGCGAATGGTGTTGAGGCGGCTGGTGCACCTTAAATCTGTCGTGGCCGAAAGTCCTCACGTTGGGTTGGTGTGGAAGTTTGGAGAGTGGGGTGCCAGCTCAGGTGTTGCTTCGTCATCTGACCGGGGATCACAATTATGAAGTGTTGTCCTCGGATCTTTCCCTTAAGGAACTGATCCCGGACAGTCGTCAATATCCCGTCGTGTTGCTCTAGTACGACGTTAACTAAAAATTACCATTACCATTGTATAAAGTAAATTTCCGTAAAACTCCAATCTGAATTAAATACCTTCCCATAAAATTATTTTCCATTTCCAAACCAGCTCAAGTGTTCTTCGTCATCTGACCGTGGTTCAAAATTACAAGGTGTTGTCCTCGGATCTTTCCCTTAAGGAAGTGATCCCGGACCGTCGTCAATATCCCGTCGTGTTGCTCTAGTACGACGTTAACTAAAAATTACCATTACCATTTCCGCCGACCAACCGGTATAGTGGTTAAGGTGTTAGCCTCTAGATCGGAAGGTTCCTGTTTCGAATCCGGGTTCGGGCATGGATGTTTGTAAACGTATGGTGTAGAGGCGGCTGGTGCACCTTAAATCTGTCGTGGCCGAAAGTCCTCACGTTGGGTTGGCGTGGAAGTTAGGAGAGTGGGGTGCCAGCTCTGGTGTTGCTTCGTCATCTGACCGTGGTTCAAAATTACGAAGTGTTGTCCTCGGATCTTTCCCTTAAGGGACTGATCCCGGACCGTCGTCAATAGCCCGTTTCGTTGCTCTAGTACGACGTTAACTAAAAAATTACCAAATTACAATTACCATTTCCAAACCATAATTTTAAAATGTGTTATCAAAACTACCCCGTATACATTTTATTAAATTAAAAATGTCGAATCAATTCTCAGGTGTTGACCTAGTCATCTGGTTCAAAATCAGGAGGTGTTGGCCTCGGTTTCCTCCCTTCAGGATTGAACCCTGACCATCGCCAATAGCTCGTTGTGTCGATACAGTGCGACATTAATTAACTACTTCCACTGCTCCGTGGGTTTGCGAATCGGTGGAATATCTCTGGACTTATAAATACTACCGTAAAAGAAATAAATCAGAAAATTTTATGTCCCCGATTTCTCAGATACAATCGAACCTCTTGAACTATTCGAAACTAGACCACTTGTACTCACCACCACCGCACACCAATTCCATGATTCGAACCAGGGATTTGCCACACTTTTATCCACACGCTGTCTTTTCTGAAGATCCCCACTCCCATCTCCAAGTACTTCCAACAAGCCCTCTCATTTCCATTCCTCTACAAACTATCCCAGTCGGGGCGATCAGAGAGAAAATGGCACATCCAGCGTATAAAAAAAAACGACTATCTCAACTTTCCATTGAGACACTAACGTACACAAATATATGTACCGAAAGAAAATACCCCATCTCTTTAAATTTGAAAGGAAAAAGGTTAAATCGAAACATTAGGGAACTTGATCTTTCTTGCCGACGCCAAAATACCCACCCCTCATCCCCACCAAACGTGTTCGATTCGTGCCAAAATCTTTTCTTCTGCGTGAGTCATAAAGCATTGTGACGTTTTTTTTTCTCTCTCTTTCATTTCTTCTAACTGTGTCGCTCGGTTATTACTTAGGAAATTTTCATTTCTCGGACTTGGAAATAAATGGAGCGCACGAAGGGTGGAGATTCTTTCGCGTCGCTGGATTTGATCTCTGCTGGCACGGAGATCATATTTAGTGATGCTTTTGTTGCTGCTTTGAGTGGGGACATGCGAAGTGACACCTTTGTTGAAGGTTTGAGGACCGAAGTTGTGGAAATCGGGGATGGGGGGGGGGGAGTGTGGCGATTAGTAAATGAAGAACAGCAATCGGTGAGTGGATCAAGTGGGTATCGACTTGTTTTTATGGTGCCTTTCCGCTATAGCCATTCCAATAAACTACGGCGCATTTTTGCTTATTTCTTTGCACCATTTGGGGATTGAACCCATTGGGGAATTCAACCATAGACATTGCGATGAAATAGACGGAGAATGTACCCGCAGATTCGTATTAAAACTGGATCATACATGCAGCTGGCGTTGAACTTGACAATTCTGATGCCGGAATGTTCTCATTATTGTATCCCTGTATATTTAATCCCATTAACTAGTGTTTCATTCAAATTTTTTTTTTTTTTTTTTTTTGCATAAAAGTAGCTTATAGGAAATCAATTTAAAACCATGGAACTGATTATCTTTAATACGTTTTCAAATGACTAGAAAATTTGCCCTCCTAGTATCTCGGTTCAAAGAGATTATCCAGTATTGTCTTGCGTTTTTGTCTCGGGAACTTTTTTTACTATTATACAATAGACCAAGAAAATAACGTCTGTTGACATACGGTCTGTCTACCACGAGAATCGCTTCCGAACTAATTCTCAGTGGGAGCGGTTGTTATGGGAACAGGGCTGGTTCATTTTGAGTAGACTCCCGGGAATTTCTTTATTTTTTTAATTTTTTATTAAGGATTGTGGAGTTAGTAGCATAAATATTTTTGGTAACGAATAAAATTACCAAATGTGTTTCTGTTGTCAAGTATGCCAATATGATAAACTTGAATACATTTTTCAAGCAGGGTAAGGCCCTTTTCGACAGTAGAGAGCGGCAGACTTTGTATCTGGAACAGACAACTTTGTATCTGGAATAGTTCATCTTTCATCACGACCAAAAAGAATCTAGTTACCTGCACCGTCCATGCCGGACTGTGAAAGCGCCCGAAGTGAATAATTACTGTGTAACTATAGTGACTTGTATAAATGTTGATCGCATTCTCGTTGTCTTCCACTTTTGCGCCCTAGCGTTTCCTATAGCACTTCCTAGCCAAATACGTCCACTATGCCATAAATCCGTACCATATAACTTCTAACACATCTGGTGAGAACTTATAAATATAGGGTTTTGACCCTAGGCGCGTTTCAACATATGGCAGCACTGGAGACCCCCAAGATGACGTCACATCTTCCCGCCTTTTTTGTAACCACCCCTTCTCCAGTGCGACACGTCGAAAAAAGACGTCTTTTTTCGATCCTGGCACTGTTCGGAGCTTTTGTTTTCGTTTATTTCCCTCTAACACCCATTCCCTAGATATTTAACTAAAATCTCTCCTTTGTTAACATCCCCTAGACCCCTTGCTGCTGTAATAATTTCTCAACTTCAAATAAATTATTAATGAGGATCACTGCTTCGTCATTGTCTTAACCATTTGTAAGATTGAATCTGACGGCCTTTCCCACATAAATATTCGAGAATATTGATTAATTGTGTATTACTTTGCCACCCTTAAACTTTGTTATGTACATGAAGTTTTGGAGCACCCTGTATACCTTCCGTAACCATAACATATTCCTTCAAGTTATGAGCTATGGAAGTGCTGACATATTCATTATAACTAACATTTCGGAAGCGATTATGATTATTCTGTTATGATTGACAAAAGATAAACCCTACCCACATTTCAAGAACTATAAAAGATCTGCTTGAAATCTGTACAAATTGTTGATAATGGATTTCAAACAGGTCCTGTTCATTCTGTTATGATTGTCAGAAGAGTCAAACCCATATCAGCATTTTAAAAACTAGAAAATCTGCTTGAAATCTCTTTAAATTATTCTGGAATTAACAAACAATTGACACAAATCTACAAATTGATCCAGAATTTCAAAGAGGTCTTCGTCATATTCTGTTATGCCTGACAGAAGACTCAACCCATATCCACAGATTAAAAACTACAGAAAGTCTGTTTAAAATCCACCTACAAATTATTGAACTATAATTTCAAACAGGTCCTAATCATATTCTGATGTAATTGTCATAAAATGAACCCATACTTACATTTTAGAAACTCTAAGATCTGTTTGAAATCGCTCCACAAATTACTGATCTAGAATGTCAAAGAGGTTCGAGTAATTTTCTGATATGATTGAAAGAAGTCTCAACCATATCTAAATTTTGAAAACTATAGAAAATGTACCTGAAATCTATCTACAAATTATTGATCTAGAATTTCCAACAGATCCGAGTCCAGTGGTTGGCAGGTAATTATGTCTTATCTAATTGCGAGGGCAGATTTAATTTTATGTAGAATGTCCGACATAATCTGAGGTGAAAATATTGTCATATTGAAATATAACTATTAGCGTCTAAAAGATTATCTCGGTAAAAAATGCGGTAATATTTGGTTTCCATAATGTGATTTTCAAATTATATTTTTTAAATGTTGCAAGGCGAGTTTAGCTACAATTATTTTCAATTGCAATGTACTCCTAAAACAGCAATCTTAAAATAAACTCACAAAGTAAATGCAGAAACAAGTTCTTTCAATACACTGAACATTTGTATCCACAGTAAAAAGCTGAAAAGAATAAAAGCAATCGAAACAACTAGTTCCTGTGAATCAATGCTTGACTCAAACATTTCTTCCTCAACAAAGTAAAATTATCGGTGATTATATCCACCTATGAGTTTCCTTTACTATTTACAAGATAATCACATCTGTAGGATTATATTTTATTTCCAAGAACAAAAAGATTACCATTATTCGAGAAAGGAGTAGAATTATTTGATATCATAATAATCCAACTCCGGAATATCGAATCATTTGGGACCGGAAAAGAAAGGAAGAAAAATAGGAAGCGGAAAACGTTCCATCTGTGCTTTTCACCAAACTTTAAAACCATTAATTTCATCCCTAACAGGCAAAGGCCAAAAATCCTACCCTCATTAATCCATGCCATTAAGAACTAACTTCGTAATCGAACAGTTATGATAAAAGGTTACGGAATGCAATTCTCGTTTTCCTCTCACGGAATTCGAAGAACATTCGATGCTAAAAAGATTCCTTCTTTGTAAAAAAAGGAAGAAAGACTGAGCTGTTAGGTGATTAATGTTGATTAAAAAACAATACTTTTTCAAGTTCCGAGCTAGTGGTACTTTTTTATTTATTTAAAAAAAAATAGAAGTGTGTGTATCGATCGCCTCACCTGTATCCGTAAAACCATAAAAAAAGTACACACGCAAACGTTCTTATTCCTACGAACTGGAAAAAAATTCTCGAACGCGTCTTTTTTACTCCTGCAACACTTGGTTGAAAAGTAACAAAAGAAAATATCGTTCTCAAACGTAGCCCAAGTAAAGAAAAATAATAAAAAGTTTATCTTCTAACTCTGGCAGCACCAAACGATAACATACTACTTAGAAAGAGGAAAAAATGAAAAATCAATCAGACGATGTTTTTCGATGGACATACAAGGCTTACGGAACCGCATATATTCTTTTAAGAAAAATAACATTGAAAAAAAGAATAACATTCTCTTTCGATAAGTTCATAGATATACGTATTTGTAACAAAGAATTCTCAATTCCGAGAACCATCATTTTGAAAAGATGAAAGGAAACAAAGAATGATATCGAAGTTTTGTTTAACGTTTCGCTGAAACTTGAGCGCTTTTTCAGACATCGATGCTGGCAACAGTTTTGGAAGATAGAAAGCGTTTTTATGTTTTATTTGAGTTTGGTTAATGATGAAATGAATAACACTAGACGGAAATGATGAAGATACAATTTGTCTGGTGAAACCCATTGTTACGATTTTCTTCTTCCTTGGGTTACCACAATACTGTTGCTTAAAGTAACAGTGTAAATTAAGATATAAATAATTACTGAATACACACTTTTATCTCTTGTTTGTATTAAATTGCATGCTTAATTTCTTTTGCTTCATTGACATATGTCGTTTGTTTCTTTTATATACGCCGTATTAAAATTTGTAGAGCTTGTTATTTTTTATTCCGATCAAGGACAAATTCGTGGATTGGGGAGTATTTGAATAGATTAAACAAGAACCTTTAGACAGTACGCTGTAGTAAAACTATGCCTTTTCACTTTTTTGCGATTTTCAAAATTCAAGTTACCAAAATGTGCCTATAGGTTCATATATCATGTGTAACAAATTTGAAACGAATCCATTAATATTTTGAGGTGCCCACAGAGCATTGAAAATAAAAATTGTAGAGAATTAAAAATGAAAATTGTTGAGTATTTTTTAATATTTTTCGATTCATGAAATAAATTTGTTACACATATATTTTTTGTGTCAATAATTTACTTTTCAGATTCTATTATAATAGAATTATAAATACTAGCCGGGCTGCGCCGGCTAGCGCTCGGCGGTGTGTAATAGTGCTTTATTTAAACTTTTTTACACACCGTAATCAAACATGTTTTGATTTGTATATTTTATTTATTTTTATGAAACAATTCTTCAAATCATTGCGTATTCAATCAAATATTTAATGAAAGTTCGTCGAAATATACATATACCGCTACGAAATTACCCATGAGTAGTGATATTTTGCAGGAAATGACACATCATAAAAATCTAACTCCTAAATAATATTTCTGCAATAGGTAATGTACGGAACACATAATGCAAACAAAAATAAAATTACGATCCTTGAAAAAATGAAAAATTCTGAAAGAAACCACGTACGTATCTATTCAAACGTGTTGAATTTCGACTTTTTGAATATATTGTTAAATAGAATAATGCGACAAAAGACTTTTAAACGATATTGACAAAGACAATAATGATTTATTTACAAAAGAACACATATTTATAATACTTGGGAATCCTCAAATAGGTCCGCAACATCCCACAGTCAACTCAAATACCCAAACACGGAATTTTAAATCAAATTAAAAAAGTAAACAATACTTCTGATGTGGCCAGATACCGGGAAGCAAAATTACGTTTAAATTACTTTTACATCAAAGGAAGAAATAAAAAGTAAGTTCAAACATAAATATTACAGTTTAATTTCTTATTTTGCATAGAAATTGACCTCGGCTATTTGAAAACAGCAAGAATTCAAAATATCTGGGTTATTTTATTTACGTTGATTGTTGCCATTCGACCATACACAAATAACGTCGATTTCGGATCCACGTACGTTAGTGTTTTATATATATATAGATAGTAACCATACAGTATATGGATTTAAGACGTCTCAAATTCCTCAAAACTTAGTTTCATTAAAATTTTTAAAAAATTTCGATATTCTTAAAATACAAATAATTTGTTTATAAAAATACCAAGAAAGACCATGGGTTACATTTTTCAAATCAGTTATAAATTTCATTTATTTAATCTCGTTAATGTTGGATAGCAAGATGTTTCACAGAAATTAATAATAAAAGGCATACATTTGGAGAAGAATAAAATATTTAGTCCTGGTTTGTACACGACGCACAATTATTTCCTGCAAATGATCTAGCTAAAGGTAGTGGTGGGTCAGTAATTTTTATTTCTTGCCAATTGATCAAATCTATGCAGTATTTTGCCGAATTGAAAACAGGAATAACGAATAAACTGTTGGACACTTCTCTTAGAATTCAACAAAAAGCAAATTCTCTTATATTTCTTTCTTCAAGTAGCATGCACAGTAAATTATTTTCAGTGTGACCGAAAAATCCATTCCTTTGCACCACAGGATCGATGACATTCAAATCGTCTCGAAGATAGCGACTTAATTCAATCGTATTAAATCGAGGTTAAGATCCATTAGTGCTTCAAGGATCTTTATAAATGGCAAACACCACATGGGACCATATAATCGTACAACGCTATTCGATAATTTTCTTGACCCCTATTGGCTTGCCTTTACGTTGAAAGCTGTCCTGCAGTGTCTGGCCACTGGTGCAGAAACTTGTTCCAAACTGTCACCAGTTTCCCTACTTTTCCTCCCTAGAGTAATAGGGTAGTTTGACCTCGATAAGATAACTAGTCCTTACCGAATTGATCAGATCTTGGATGAGATATCTCATCGAAACATTTGGAGTTAAGCCATCTTGAGTGTGACGTATGACCAGGGTTCCATTCCAAGGTATTTGCTAAATCCTTAGAACATGAGGGTTCCATTCACAATAGCCATCAGTATCTCATCGGATATTTTTTTAATCTGAACTTAAGGTCATCTTTATCTTGTATCACATACAATGTTGATTTCATTATCTGACAATTTATAGCAGGGAACCTTTTGCAGCACTCCAATAAGGGACCTAAATATCCCTGACATCTACAACTGCGCCATCTAAGTGCAATAAAGTCACAATGGAATTTCATTTGCATGAAGAAAAGAGTTAATACGCCACCTTTTTGCTTGCTATTGACTATTGCGTCCACAGCTGATAATAAATACAAATAAATAGATTTATCATCCAAGTATTTCAAAACGCTAGTCTTAAAATAATTAAAAATTGTGTTGGATTACGTGTTGTGTATCCAAAACAAATTATGTCCTGGTTCGGATATTAGAGTAATAGTGTATTTCCAAAGCAAACTTTTTATACTTAAGCCTGCTTTTACACATTATTGTGTTTTGTCTTTTCCACCATCAAAGTCCAGCCTTATTTTATTATTTTTTATGGTTGGTTGTGTTTTATGACGAAAAGGCCGTATCTGACGAAGTTGTGCAATGAACAATGAGACAACCCATTGTTTTTGTTCCTTGAAGCTTGGGTAGTATCTTTGATACTTCGCGTCGTTTTTTTTTAAACTATCCACACCATAATTTATACCTTTTGCTCTAATTTCGATGTTATTAAGTACAGTAGATATAGTAATTGCTGAAACACAAGGTGCTGTCACAGGCTTAAAATGAACAATTATTCGAATTTGTTTGACAGATTGCTAGCAGACTTACCCGACCCTGCTCGAATTGAATTTGTTAAAGGTTGATTGAACTAATCACTTCTTTTTCATTGAAAAATACAAGGATCATTTAAGCTGTGCGGACGATAATTTTTAACATCGTTTCACCTTTTTTTTATAGCTCTTACAATTTACTTCGAACGCATATATCTTTCATGTGATATATCCATCCATAAAATCTATTTTATATTCATCGCACTTCTGTAAGACAGATTACATAAGTTATTTTCTGAGGTAACTACTTCAGAAGCCGATTTAGAAATATATTTGAACTACAATGTATGGTTACCCGTTTCAATTTCACGTAACCTATCTTATTTTAAAAATTATTTTATTACAACTCTACTGTTAATTTTAAAATAAGAAATTACAAACATTGCTATAAAAGTTTTTGTTTTTGTACTATTTTATGAAACAGAACTCTACAAACCATTAAGTATTCAACCAAAGACTTTAGGAAAGTTGGTAGAAATACACGTACACAAACCGAGAAGATATTACCCATGCCTAATGATTTATGATCTCATTAGTTTTGTGTAATACTTATTCTCATTTGTTTTATATGAGACTTATTCTCATTTGTTATGAGGGGGGGGGTGGAAACTTATTATTTTTGGTTTTATAGAAAACTTATTCTCATTTGTTCTATGGAAGATTTAGGACTCTGACATTGATTTTTGAGCTTTCGGCTAAGTTGATAGTCCTTTGTCAGTCATGTTATAGGAAGGGCCAGCATTGGTGTAATATCCTTTCTATTTCAAAAGGTTTTGCCACTTTCTCTGATATTTTTCCTTTGTTAGGCTCTTTGGTTATTGACTCCAGTTTAAGCTCATATTTTATCTTCAAGTAACATTTCATCTTCAAGTAACATTTCACCTTCAAGTAACATTTAATCTTCAAGTACCATTTCATCGCATCAGAGTATGTGGGGAGTTGATATAGACTTTTTTACTGCGGCGAAACCAAATAATCATATTTCTTGTTTTAATTTGCTACAATCCTGTAAATTATTACATATAAAGAGCGATTATTATCTTGGGGAAATTTTATGTGCTCATTCTTTGTAAGACCCCGAATGAAGTGATGGCTAGCATTATAGCTCATATATCAGCTGTTTTGTAAGACCTAATACCACACGTGTGACGTTTTGCAGGTCGAGAGATGACGATTGTCATTGTTTTATGATAGGCAGGTATGACCTGCTAAGCTTAACAATATGCATGAATATGACTAATGTTGATTTAATATTCGTTAATTTCATCGCTTTTAACTACTTCTTGGCTTATCTTCGCATCGAATACTACCCTGTAACTTCCAGACTCTGGTACAAAAGTCTATTCTAAACTGTCGCCAATTCTAGACAAAGGGCAATTTCTTTTCTTACTTGGATCTTCATTTCCCTTGAGTAATAGGTAAGTTTTGTATCGACGAGATATCTCGTCCTTAGCAAAAATGATTATATCTTGTACGAGATATCTCGTCGAAACACATGGTTGGTACAATTCTTGATTTTTCACGGAACATTTATATTCAAATTTCTGAGAACAACTCAAAATTAAAAAAAACTTTTCCATGTGAATCATCTTTCTTAAAGTTATAATGTTCTTTCCGTTCCCCGCTATCACCAATTGATTATTAAAAATTTATTTTATCATTTTTTTTAATATCAATTTTCAAATGCTCGAAAAACAAATTGGGTTGCTTTTAAGAAATTTTTGATAAAGATAGTACATTGGGTTATCTTTGTATATTAATTTTATAAATAAAACTTATAAAACGAATGTATGTTATTTCAAAAAAGTGTAACACACAGTATATTGCATAGCACTGGAAATACATCTAATACTGTAGAATCAGAAATGAAAATAGTGCAGAAATTTATATTTGCACTACATATTGCGCACACATAAATAACTAATTGAAATTTTGTCTGAAAATTGTAATTTAAATAATGATACAAATTCGATAATTATTTTAAGTCTAAAATTGTGAAGTTAAAATTTATCATACATAATGCAATAATAAACCTATATGAATAAAACACTTATTATCATTGACATTATTCATTTCTTAACACAGCGAGGATAAATAAAAAACTATTTTATCTATTGTTAAAATCACTATAAGGTTAAAAAAAACTTCATTAATCATAAAATAGTGATTCGTAGTCAAAATTCGAAAGCAACATAAAATTATGCTTTGAAAACTTTTTTAAACTCACTAATATGGTTAGGGATTTTGGACTTTATACTCAACAAGTATCACATCGTCAGACAAAAATAAAACATTCTAAAGGGGAATATTGCTTTTTATTTTACCAAGCAAAAATTGCAAAAACATTGCAACGCACTTTTATTACAGGCTCTTTACATTCATACGTTAAGCAATATGTTTGTTCTGTAGTACTTATTTAGAGCTCTAACAATGCAAAACATATTGACCTGATAAAAGAAATCCAACGCTAATTTCACCCACCCAAATACCCTTAATAGTTTCTAGAGAAAAGATATTTACATAGTTTGTCTTTGCATAAAACATACTTTTGTGATCGCTAGCAACATTGAACTAAAAATCAACTTACATTTTATTCATACAAAAAATAAACCAGCTGCTATAATTAAGCCTACAACACCAATTTCATTATGATAGCAAAAACAAATCCAACTAACGCAGCATATACGACGGATAAAAAAAAATCGCGATCTCTTTTCAAGTGAGATCAATGATATGGGAATTAAAATAGTTTAGTTTTTTTGAGCTTGTTATGAAAACCTAAATACATAAAATATAAAGATCTACTTAATTTTTCTTCATAATCAATACTTTTTACGAAACCTGACTTATTAATTTTTGATTAAATGTAAGCATGCTATTATGCTTATACGCTAATAAAAACCAGAGCACCTTCAGACTAATTAAAAACACAACTTTATTAATAATGTATTTTCTTTCGAGACTTGCTGAGCTATTATTTTACATAGTTTGTTTGATCTGCATTTTTCTTAAAGACAAATATTTACTTTAATGCCTTGCTTTACTAAAATAAACATAAAAATGAATGTAAAGGATTAAAATGATAGGTTTCTTTGATTTTGGTCTAAAATTATGATTATTTTTTGTGTTTTTGCTTTATGTTCGCCACAACGCCCCTCTTAAAAACATGTTTTTTTCGCTTCTCATACATAGTTAATCTAAAATTATTATCAATCCACTTCATTTGCATAACATTTGAAATAGGAGAATTCCCCTTAAGCGATAACACCCAACAACCAACAGTGGCATTGCATTGTGTCTCTTAATTATCTTTTTAGGCTCATAAATGTGCAGTCGCGGAATAAAAAACAACCGAACCACCCCTATTTATTCGAGGAATTTCTAGAGTAGGAAAACTTCAAAGATGGAGTTTGACAGGAACTAACGTCTTTAATAAATTCAAAATTTGCATAAGGGACTGTCTTCATATTAAATTGTGTCCAACTTCATCATTTCCAATTGGAACCCCTATTTCGACACACATTTCGAATCAATGCTTGAAAAAATTGTGAATTGGAACCGTATTAAATTTTGAAGGGAATAGATTCAAAAGGATTTATAATCTGAACATGCAAAATTTCAGCTCACTCCGATAGTTGAATCGATAGTTTTAAAAAGGGAATATGTGATATTTTTCGAAAAATTATTTTATTGGTTGAAGCATACCTTTCTATCAAAACTCACATAGGTTTCCATGAAGTAACCTAAAAGGGAAAAATGGACGGTATAGTATCCGAAACTTTGTGAAAAGGTTGCATGTGCTGCACATGCTACCTTTTTACATATGGTTGGCAGATTTGTGTGAGTAGACGAAAAAATAACGTAGTCTGCCAACATATCCCTCAACACATCGTTTTATGTAACAACTTGTGCGTTTTTATTGTTTAGGTTGGAAGTTATGTTAAAAGCGTTGTGCTTTTGAAATTTTTAGTAAAATGGAATCGGATTCTTCTGAATGCAATGTGATTGATGGACGTGTCACAAAGAGAAAAAAAAAACAATCGAGTACTGTACCAAAAACAAATGTTATAAAGAAAGCAAGGACTAAATGAACAAGCTACGTAAACCAGGCTAGTAATAACTTTTTATCAATCAGCATCAATCGAACGCGTTCATGCTGATTCTGAAATCTGAATGGGTTGACTTTTCAATGCAGGTAAGTAATGCTTTTACTGCCAGGTCAACAGGCCCTGACTGTGTTACCAACCCAAAGTCCCTTGTTTCTCTCTGAGCTCGTGGAAGAAGATTTTTCAAAAATAACTATAGATGTCAACGAATTACCTAATAACGATATACAATATTTATTTTTAACTTCACTTAGATTAAAAGAGATGTTACTCGTAGAAGAAGGAGTGATACAGGCAAGTCTACGGAGGGATCTATGTAATCCAAAGACTTCAAAAAGCAAAAAAGTTACTCGCACAGCGTCAGAGTAAAGGGGTCGACAGTTAATGTGTGCAAGAGGCATTTGTTTCTGCACACGGTATAACAAAAACCAATGAAGACGCAAATCTGTTTTTCTTCTTTGATGGATGTAGTTGACAAAACAAAAATCATTCATTGAGCAAGTCTACGAAGGGATCTATGTAATCCAAAGACTTCAAAAAGCAAAAAAGTTACTCGCACAGCGTCAGGGTAAAGGGGTCGACAGTTAATGTGTGCAAGAGGCATTTTTTTCTACACACGATATAACAAAAACCAATGAAGACGCAAATCTGTTTTTCTTTTTTGATGGATGTAGTTGACAAAACAAAAATCATTCATTGAGCAAGTCTACGAAGGGATCTATGTAATCCAAAGACTTCAAAAAGCAAAAAAGTTACTCGCACAGCGTCAGGGTAAAGGGGTCGACAGTTAATGTGTGCAAGAGGCATTTGTTTCTGCACACGGTATAACAAAAACCAATGAAGACGCAAATCTGTTTTTCTTTTTTGATGGATGTAGTTGACAAAACAAAAATTATTCATTGAGCAAGTCTACGAAGAGATCTATGTAATCCAAAGACTTCAAAAAGCAAAAAAGTTACTCGCACAGCGTCAGGGTAAAGGGGTCGACAGTTAATGTGTGCAAGAGGCATTTGTTTCTGCACACGGTATAACAAAAACCAATGAAGACGCAAATCTGTTTTTCTTCTTTGATGGATGTAGTTGACAAAACAAAAATCATTCATTGAGCAAGTCTACGAAGGGATCTATGTAATCCAAAGACTTCAAAAAGCAAAAAAGTTACTCGCACAGCGTCAGGGTAAAGGGGTCGACAGTTAATGTGTGCAAGAGGCATTTTTTTCTACACACGATATAACAAAAACCAATGAAGACGCAAATCTGTTTTTCTTTTTTGATGGATGTAGTTGACAAAACAAAAATTATTCATTGAGCAAGTCTACGAAGAGATCTATGTAATCCAAAGACTTCAAAAAGCAAAAAAGTTACTCGCACAGCGTTAGGGTAAAGGGGTCGACAGTTAATGTGTGCAAGAGGCATTTGTTTCTGCACACGGTATAACAAAAACCAATGAAGACGCAAATCTGTTTTTCTTCTTTGATGGATGTAGGTGACAATACAAAGATAATTCTTTCTAAGAATGTGTTTGGTCTTAGTTAAACTACGAATGTGTGAAAAAGTTGAAATCTTTTTCCCTATTAATAGTTACCTATTAATAGTTTAAGGTCACTCCTTCCTCCCCTGCGACAGGGACTTTGGGATAGTGAAACGTTTAATTCGAAAAGCTGATCAGATCTAGTCATCTGACAAATATGAGGAGCTCATGAGAAAATCAAAAAATATAAGAAGGTTTAAAGTTATAAAGGTTTATACAGAAGATGTAAAGGAGTTTAAAATGGTGGTTGCCTTCATTTTATAAAAATACGTGCATTTCAGATGAAATTTATGGCAGGCAGGACAAAGTAGCCTTCAAGATATCTTCATCCGCCATAAAATCAACGAGCCAAATAAAGTTACACCATCTCTCGACCTACATTTACGGTTAAATTAACACTTTCACGTTGAAGAAGCCAAACTTTTTTCAGACGAACCAGCATACAGGACAGAAAAAGTCCCAGTCAATGAAAAGAAGGTCTCTGATGTTAGAAAATACCTCCAGTACATCCCGGAGTAACATATTGCACCCCGGCAAGAAAAGTAACAACTCAAAATTGCAAAATTTGAGTAAAAAAAAAAACATCAACTTAAAGAATACTATAAAACTTATATTGAAATAGTATAAGGTTCTTTTAAATTTTAGGTGAGTATTTATGGTTGTAACTTCTATTATATTCTATAGAATAGTAATATAACACGTTGGGGCACTTCATACATATTTTTCAATGACATAACATCAACATTTTTATTTTTTGACTTGTGTCACTTTTCTTGCCGGGGTGCGATATGATCTTTTACTAAATGTTACTATGTACTCGTCTTTAATGCAGTGACTAACCACCAGTGCAGTAGTCAGTGAAAATGAAGCTGATGATTCATTTTTATTTTTCCATTTGTCACTCCTTTTTTAACTTTTTCAAAACAAACACTTTGTTTTTACAATGTTATAAAATTATTTTTGAAGTTTTATACTAAACATAAATTATTCTTGTTCACATAATGTTATGTTTTCTATACTTTTCCCAGTAATTTCAGTGTAACAACTAGGTAAAATGGGTAAAAAGGGGATATGTGCAAATGTTTTGGAATTTTGTGGATGGGGAGTCTCTGGCAATAACAAAAATCATGTATTACACTTGGATTATAAGTGGCTGTATGATATCCATTATCTGAATTTTTTTCTTTAGTTTATGAACACCACAATTAAAGTGGTACACCTTTTAATCACTCCCTTAAAATTTGAGTTTTGTAACATATCCCCTTTTTACATATGCCGATTCAATTAGTTTTTGGGCTACATTACAATTTCCTCATTATTGCAATTTTGGGTGCAAACAAAAATTTAGGAAACGTTTGACAAACGTCGAATAATAAGTCTTGGATTGATTGCACTTTCATTGTAAATACAATTTTGTAATTCTCAAATCGTTTGCTATTGCGTAATAAATACAACAATTCTCCGATCGCTGAAAAATACGTTTGAAGCAGTGTGTACATTTGAATTTCGAATTGCGATAACTTCAATTAATCCCGATCCATGAATAGGGACTTTCTATATGGACATGATCCCTGAAATTGACACCAGCTTTAGGTTGGAATATCTCTTGATATAAATAGAGTAAAGTTATGAAATTTTATATTCAGACTAATTTAACCATGTGGGAATCTCATTATGGCATAAAAATATGGAGTTTTCATTATAAATTTTGCTGTTTGTGCAAAATTTCATATGAAGACGTTTCCTTATGCAATTTTAATTACTTGGATTTTAATTTGTAAAGGTTGTTATTTCCTATTGAATGATACCTTTGAATTTGCTCTAGTGTGAATAGCGCTCGAAATAAAGGAGGTTCCTTTTTTCCCCCGTAACTGCACATCGCAGTTGCTAGATAGGTTTGCCCACTGCGCTAGCAGTCTGAAGATTGTAGTATTTCACTTTTAAATGTCGGTAAAGCTTTCCTTGTGTGTGAATGTATGTCCATAAAATGTCTTGTGCAGCATGTATAAATATGGCCCTCACGCCTAACTCTTTGAGTCACACGATTTTAAAGAAAAAATAACCAGATTACACGGAATATTTAACATAGAGTATTACTCAAAACGACAAAAAAAAAAAAATAATAATAATAATAATAATAATAATAATAATAATATTTCAATTAGTCCTTTATTACCGAAAGGAACATAAATAATCCCACCATGCAACTAACTAATCTTTTAAATAAAATTCATTGAAACACATCTTTTTCCAAAACAAAGTGGCACTTTGCACAGAGAACAGCACCATGAACTGTGAAGTTTTTTCGTGCTACAGAACGCACATCATCACCGAGATGTACGTTTTGGTAAATGTTTCAAATCTGTTCCTTTTATTTCCTTTAGGACCTGTATCTTAGGGCCTGAATCTGTTCCTTTTATTTCCTAAGGCGCGTAAAACGCGCGTTTGGAGAGGCTATCAGGGTCTCGCTCTTCAAGGTAGCAAAGATAGATACTTGTTTTAGAGTAATAAATAAACACTAGGGGGCCCACCCCCTGCTCGCTAACGCTCGCCAACCCCCAGAGGATTAGTTTGCAATCGTTATTGGTTCGCTGAGCGAACATATGCTCGCTTCGCTCGCATCAATGGAAGACATGTATATGACATGTTTTTCAAATCTAAATTTTATGCTGTTTTTCAGAAAAGATATTTACAGTACCTCTGGAATCAGAATTCAAATGGAAACTTTGAGCAAATTTTGACTCAAATTGTGAGCGTTGATTTGGAAATTGAAAACCCAGCATGGTGGTTGTGTGTACATTTACCCAGCACTCGAGACAATCACGCTTTTTCATTGAGTTTGTTGTCGAAAGTTGTGATGCAAGCGTCTTGTTGAAATATAATAGTTTGCCCCGAAAAGGACCATTTTTTAAAAATGACCCTGAAGAGATCCTCCGTTTTTTTTTCTATTATTTACTGCAACAGCTCGACTAAAATTAATTTTTTTTTCAATAAAAGTTCATCCGATAACACTATAAATTCAATTGAAGAGCAAGGCTTTGGGATAAACAAAAAATCGTACAATGTTGCCAAAACGCGAAAACAAATAACGTCTTTTTTGCGTGCCACGTAAGAGAATTATATATATAGACTAGGGGGCCTGCCCCCTGCTCGCTAACGCTCGCCAACCCCCGGAGGATTGCTTCGCAATCCTCATTGGTTCGCTGCGCGAACCTATGCTCGCTTCGCTCGCCTCAATGAAAACATGTTTCCTAGCAGAAGGGATTGTTTACAAAATATGTTACCAAAAAAATGTTTTTCAAATCTAAATTTGCTGTATTACAGAAAAAATATATACAGTATCTCTAAAATCAGAATTCAAATGAAAACTTTGTGCAAATTTTGACTCGATATGTGAGCGTTGCTTTGGAAATTGAATACCCAGCATGTTGTTTGTGTGTACATTTTCCCAGCTCTCAAACGACCCACACTTTTTCATTGAGTTTGTTGCCGAAAGTTGTAGTGCAAGCGTCTTGTTGAACAATAATTGTTGGCCCTGAAAAGGACCGTTTTTTAAATGGCCCTGAAAAGATCATCCGCTTTCTTTGATTTCTATTATAAACTAACTGCAACAGCTCATTAAAATTTCCTTTTTTTTTCAATAAAATTTCATCCGATAACGCTATTAATTCAATCGATGCGCGAGACTTCACGATAAACAAACAATCGTACAGTGGTGTTGCCAAAACGCGATTACAAATAACGTCTTTTTTCTGTGCCACGTAAGAGAATTATATATATAGATAATTTAATGGCGGGACCTCGCTAGCCTCGCCATACGCGAGTTGAAACGCCTCATGTGAACGTGGCCTTAAAACAGTGTGTTCGGATTTTGTTATCCACAGAGGAAGTGTAGATGTTAACTGTGCATTTTTTTTATTAAAGCTGACTGCTTCTCAAAAAGGTTCAGCTCCTTCGTTTTGACCCAATTGTTTATAAGCAAAATACAAATTAAACAACAGCTGCATCCAAAAAAAAAGAATAGTATGTAGTGACACCATTTTTTACTAAGTCGGTCAAGTTTGTAATTAACCAATAGCTGATCAAATTTATCCACTGCCATTCATGATCGCATTATAATCAATAATTAACGAGGGACAGTGAACTGAACTTTTATTCCCATTTTTATCTCTTCTCTGTACTTTTCCCACCTGATTTGGATCATGATAATTGGTTAAAAAAATATATATATATTCCCTGTTATCGATCCATAACAGCAGTGTCAAGAACTTACTAATACGTTTTGAAATATATCAATTTATTATTTAATTTTTTACACGTTTAGCGTTAGTTTATAGCATTGCCAATTCAATGAAAAACTTTAAATAAAATATTAATCTGTATGACTATGACTAATTTCAACTTTTTGAGGTAGGTTAAAAATATCCCATCAAGCATAGAAAGTTAAGCAAAAGGTGGGACTGTTTTTAAGTCACCTAACCTAGAATTAGTTAAAGCCCAACAACCAACCACCAGCGTGGCAGCATTGGTCACTACATGGTGTCTTTTAGTTATAATTTTTGACTCAGAAATGCATATAGCCTACCTCGATCTCTTAGTTATCGTTTTGGACTCATAAATGTACGTTGCCTACCTCGATCTCTTGGTTATCGTTTAAGACTCGGAAATTTACAGTCGCGGAAAAAAAACCCGAACCAACACCATTATTTCGAACACCATTCAAACTAGAGCAAATTCAAAGGTATCATTAAACATGGAATAATGTCCTCTACAAATTTAAATCAAAACAAATTGTATAAATGGACGTCTTCATATTAAATTTTTGCACAAACAAACACATTTCTAATAGAAACACCATATTCTGATGCTATAATCAGATTTTGCATCGTTAAATTAGTCTAACTATGAAATGTCATGACTTTACTACCTTTATGTAACCAGATATTCAATTCTAAAGTTGGTGTCCATTTCAGGAATCACCTCGACATAAAAAGTTGGTATATGTCGCGAACTGCGAAATAGACTTAATTATTTTACTGACTGTAGGTGGCGGCACTGCTGCGAAAACTAACCTTTGTTTTTGAACTTCCTTTTGGCGGCAGATTGTGTTATGTCACGAGAGCTGATGCTTGCCAACATGATAATGCTTAAACATGTACATATTCTTGTGTAAATACTTAATGATAGCAATAAATGTTTTAAGTTTGTAAATATAAAAAGGCCTTTTGCTTTCATTGCTAATTTGTGAGTATAGATTGCTGTAAAGTATAAAACAGAAGTTATTCTCATTCAACGACCCGGGTTAAAGTAGAAGTTGAAGCAAGACAAGTGAAAAAGAAGGTAAGGTAGATTAATTGCCTTTCCTAATAAGTATTGTTTTCAACAGTATACGTAGATCGGTATTAAATGTAGTTAATGCTACCCGAATTTCAAACTAAAACACTGTTTCAAACGTACTTTTCAGCGATCCTACAATTATTATATTTATTATGCAAGTGCAAAGTATTTAAGAAATACCTTTTTATATTTACTAAGCAAGTGCAAACAATCCAAGAATTATAATCCAAGGTTTGTCAGATGTTTTTAAAACTTTTGGTTGCCACTAAAATCGCAATAATGATGAAATTTTAATGTAGCTCAAAAACTAACAATCGGAATGAGCTGAAATTTTGCATGGCTATACTAGAAGTCCCTCGGAATCGATTCCCATGAAAATATATTCATGAATAATGTTCTGAGTAATAATTTTACAAACATAAATTCACTAATTATTATTGCATACTGAAAACTATTTTTGAAATAAAATATTGGGTAAATTTTGTTTGAGTTGTTTAACAGTAACACGGTACAAAATAGCAGCGCTATAGAAATATTATTCAGGAATATACACTGAGCGGCCACTTTATTATGACTCCCTGACAGTTTTAAGCAAATTTCCTATTGCGTTACAGTATTTCCGCTAGAGGGCAAGGGTAGCATAAAAGAAGATAGTTGAGATAGGTGAATTGTTTTGTGGGAAAAACGTGATTTGACGGACTTTGAAAGAGGGATGGAAGTAAAAGCTCGGAGGCATGGAGCGAGTATTAGCGAAACCACCGCATTTCTGAAATGTTCACGAGCATCTGTAATGAAAGTGTATCAAGACTGGAATCTCAGGCCAAAAAAAGTTAGTCTCAAAATATTTCTGAACAATCCTTGATTAAGATCTGCTACAATTTCCTGTTCTGTTGTTCTCTCTCACAATTCAGGAGACTTCATTCCGCCCGATCATTAAATACTCGCTGACGAACACAATTTTCACGTTCAGACACAGTTTTATTTGCCTGACATTCCAGTCTTGATGCACTTTGATTACAGCTGCTCGTGAACATTTCAGAAATGCGATGGTTTTGCTAATACTCGCTCCATGCCTCCCAGCTCTTACTTCCATCCCACGTTCAGAGTCCGTCAAATCACGTTTTTGCCCCCAAACAATTCACCTATACTACTGTCTCAGGATCTCAACTATCTTCTTTTATACTACCCTAGCCCTCGAGCGGAACTACTGTGACACAATAGGTAATTTGCTTAAAACTCTCAGGGGTCATAATAAAGTGGCCGCTCAGTGTATATACGTATATATAAAAGTCTAAGAAAGTGATTTAACATTAGGAGCTCCCATCTTTCTGAACTCATAACTTCGAAACGGTAAGACCTAATGACATTAATTTTTTTAAATCTGAAGTTAAATTTTGATATAGATTCGATATTGTGTGTTGAAAATGGGGGTTTCTATTGGAAATTATGAAGTTGGTTACCTTTCGTCTTCACATTCAATAACCTGAAAGCACACCACTTGAGTTAATTTAAGCGAAACCCGTTCCCCACAACGGGAATCACGAAGCTCACTTTACTAAATCAGATCCTCGTTCGAACCAAAACCGAACCCACCACAAAAGCGCCGACAGAGAAATACCCCTTCCCAACACCATCTCCGAACTCCCCAGACAACACTGATGATTGATGCACTTTCCGATTAAAACCCCAACCCAAGACTTTTTTCGCTCGCCCGAGAAGAAATCTCTGGAGTCGACCCCCTTCATCAACCAGAATCTCTCAAGAAAATTCATCACGTATCGACGGCAACCCGTGCAAGACCGTCTCAATAAACTCCTTTCCATACAGGAATTTTATGGAAGAAGTACCCATTTCTACCCCATAAAAGGCCTTCGATAATAATTGGCCCGGCTTCTCAATATCCATAGGCCATTAGTGAAAGGGATCTCTTATTCCTCTTGCAGCGTGCTCTTCCCAGATGGGGAATACTGTCCTTGTGCTTCCTATTCCTGCTCCTTGAGCAAGAGGATATTTTATTAGGCCGCGCATTAGTGCTAATGAGCCGTAATATGCTACGCATTCGTGAGTTATTGCGGATCTATTCATGAGGGACTATTGATTGTCGAAACCTCGTGTGTGGTGAGAGGAAGGTTTAAAAAGAAAGAGTCTCGGTTTGAGATTTTTGAGGCTAAATAGAGGCACTTTTATGCGGAGTTAAATGGGTAGCAATGGAGATGGATACGTGTTGGAGAGACAGTGTGGACTAGGTACTTTGAGAGAGCGAGAGAGAGAGCTGTCTGCTTACCGCGAGGTAAGGACGTCATTAGACGCCCACTCTTAACTCCCTTCTCATAATATGGAGGACGTCACCTTGTGAAGAGGCTTTGCACGAGCATGTTGTGATTTATGGCCAGAAATTTGAACAATATCCTTAACGGTGCACGAGTGATCTATTATGTGGTGCTCTAAACATCGTCGGGTGACAGTCTAAGAAGTATGGAATTTGAATGGAAGCCACCAGATTATCAAGATTATGGCGTAATCATGTTGCGATTTATAGCCAGAAATTTGAATAACCTGAAATGCATGTTTGATTATGTGGAACTCTGAAAATAGAGGGGTAATAATCAAAGAAAGAATGAAATCGGAAATCTATCAACTTATGAAGATACTTATGCCATAATCATATTGATTTTAACTGTGTATATAAGATCCATTATAGGGTCCTCTGTACATCGTCCAATGTCAATCTGTAGGAACTGTTGAATTAGAACGGAAGACACCAGCTTATTACGATTCTTGTGCCAGAAACATGTAGTGATATATGGCTAGAAATTTTAATAACCTTAAAGGCATATGCTATTTTATAGATATCTGTTCCATTATATTGAACTGGAAACCATAGGATAATAATCACAGCAATAATGAAATCCGGACAAAATTGATTAACTTATGAAGATACTTTTGCCACAGTGATTTTAGCTGTGCATTAGTGATCTAAAAATGGTTCTATGGACATCATGGGGTGGCAATCTGTAAGGATTGAGTTTGAACGGAAGCCACGAGCTTAGGAAGATACTTATACAATAGCATGTAGCGTTTCATGGCCAGAAATTGAAGAGTAACCTTAACAGTGTATGTATGTTGTATTATATTGTACTCTGGACTTCGTAGAATGACAAACTGCAATAAGGGTGGAATTTTGAATGGAATCGACCAACTTATGAAGGTGCTTATGCCAAGAGCATACAGTAATTTATGGTCAGGAATTTGATAAATAAACTGAAAGATGTTGAGGGAGTTATCCATTTCTGTTAATCTGCACATCGTAAGATGACAGAAAAATGGAATCTGAATGGAATCCACTGCATTACGTGACGATCATGGGACATAATCAATTTAAAGTTGTTATTGACATTGTAAGAGGGTCATCTGGAATGCGATATGGGACAAAAGTGCAGACTTTGTATACCTAGGACAATTTGCCTAGAAAACTGCCATCAGTTGCTGGTTGGTTGGTAGTTGAATTAACATCACATTGAAGCACACTACGGGCTTATAGGTAATGATCTGCGAACAATCCCGAAAGAAAATATTAGAGGACAACACCTCGTATTTTTGAACGATGGCCAGATGACGAGGTCAACACCTGAGCTGGCACCCTACTCTCCTAACTCCAACACAACTCCAACGTGAAGCTATTTGAGGTCACGACAGATTTAAAGTCCATAAGCCTCCTCACATACAGCGGTCTTCGGTTGGATCGAGTTTCGAACTCGCGATCCTCCTGTTGCTAATCTGTTAAGCTTCGGTTTCCTAAGAAAGTGGAGCCGTTATCTAACAGCCCTGATACGTCATAATGCCGCGGCCGTCTAAACAAAAATCCAGAGGTGCCAACTTGGACGGACAGAATACGTTGGAGAATGGGCAACACAGACGGCTGTTGTGGTTTATTTTATTCGAGAAACAAAACAAAGTGGTTTTTTATTCTCTAGTTCAAAGTTTCTAACTTCGGGATCGTTGAAGGTTGAGTGAAAATTTCAACAGATTTCAAATCAGCGTAAATTTCTACTCCAGATCGATATCAAAAACAGTTTTATTATTCTATTATTTACCATTTGATTATTTAATTATTTATTAAATAAATAATTCTTTATTTAAAGAAAATCACCTGTAAGGTATCGATCTGGTGTCAAATTTTCCGCAGATTTCGAATCTGTTGAAATTTTTATTCTGTGTTTAACGATCCCTATTTTACAAAAACGAATTATTCAATGGCAGTCAAAAATGTTTACTTATATTGCTCCTCTTTGCTCGAATCGTTTGGAGCACGGAATGAAATCTGGCCGCTGCAAGAGAAAAAACGTTATCCAACTGTTTGAGACCGCTATGACGATAGTCATGGAAATTGCGGCTCCGATAATTTTCGATACACTCACAAACAACGCTCTCTAGGAAATCAACACCATGTGTTAGTATAAACAACGATCTAGTGACGTGACCCACCGATACATCACGGCAGCTAGATCACGGCTACGCTTTCTTCGGAAACCGAAGCTTTACTCTTCCTACCGGAATATAGCGGCGCCGCCATCAATGGATATAGACAGTTAAGCTTCGGTTTCCTAAGAAAGCGTAGCCGTGATCTAGCGGCCGTGATGTATCGGTGGGTGACGTCACTAAAACGTTGTTTATTCTAACACATGGTGTTGGTTTCCTAGAGAGCGTTGTTTGTGGGCGTAACGAAAATGATCGGAGCCGCCATTTCCATGACTGTCGTCATAGCGGTCTCAAACAGTTGGAGAACGTTTTTTCTCTTGTAGCGGCCAGATTTCATTTCCTGCTCCAAGCGATTCGAGCCAAGAGGAGCAATATAAATAAACATTTTTGACTGCCATTGAATAATTCGTTTTTGTAAAATCGGGATCGTTAAACACAGAATAAAAATTTCAACGGATTTGAAATCTGCGGAAAATTTGACACCAGATCGATACCTTAAATGTGATTTTCTTTAAATAAATAATTAATTAATTAATAAATAATTATATAATCAAATGGTAAATAATTGAACAATAAAACTGTTTTTTATATCGATCTGGCGTAAAAATTTACGCTGATTTGAAATCTGTTGAAATTTTTACTCTACCTTCAACGATCCCGAAGTTAGAAACTTTAAACTAGAGAATAAAAAACCACTTTGTTTTGCTTCTCGAATAAAATAAACCACGACAGCCGTCTGTGTTGCCCATTCACCAACATATTCTGTCCGTCTAAGTTAACACATCTGGATTTTTGTTTAGACGGCCGTCTAGTTATGCACGCGGCATCATGACGTATCACGGCTGTTAGATAACGGCTCCACTTTCTTAGGAAACCAAAGCTTTAACCCTCCTGGTGCTTGTCGTGACGTCATTAGCAAAAAGGACCAGATCTTGATGGATGAGATATCTCGTCGTCAGTAAAGAACGGACTAGGTTCTTCATGGACGAGATATATCTTCGGTAGAAAAAACTAATTTGATCTTGATCCTGTCATCATAAAAAATCGTCAAAATCTTCATTTCCATCAATGTCACCAGACCAGAAGCAGAAGGTGCTTAAAACTGCAACTTACGTCGCAGAACAAAGTCTTTGCAGAACAATTTTTCCTTAATTTTATCAATATATTTTCCGATTTATTTTTTCAATTATAAGTTACGATGTTCTGCAAAGCAAAGCGCGCTTCTTTCCACACCTTTTTTTCTACTCTAGCTTCCCTAGCTCTGAAAGTATGTTTTTGTTTTAAATAAAGTAAGTTTATCAATTTTGATGTGTTTTATTATAAATATGTTATACATATTTAGCCGATAATTGTGTAGTACGTCTTTTTTATTTTAATGCAGTTTTCAAAATTAAAACAATTGCAATTGTATGTGATGCAGAATACTGAATATAATTTGGCACCTGCTGTCACCAGTAGCAAAACATTTCAGATTTTGAAGGACGTAATATCTCGTTGAAACCACTTGGAGGGTTAAGAAGCTGTTACGCAGATCGTTATAAAATGTCAGATGAAAACATTCATTAATTGTTTTACTGGATAAGTTATTGTCCAATTAGAATATGGACCGGGGAAGACGGTTGGAAGGATAATGGATTCTCAACCGGAGAGTTACGAGTTCGAATCCAATCAAAGACCCTCGTGCACTGTACTAAGGGGG
Organism: Metellina segmentata; assembly: GCA_947359465.1. Lineage (NCBI taxonomy): Eukaryota > Metazoa > Arthropoda > Arachnida > Araneae > Tetragnathidae > Metellina > Metellina segmentata. Next base: position 113,364,063 of record OX375873.1, read on the forward strand.
CTGGTGGACGTTCGTTCTGCAGTGGCCTCAAATGTACTAACGTTGGCGTGTTGTAAAAGTATGGAGAATCAGGTTCCATCGTCACCTGAACATGGTTCAAAATTACGTGGTGATGTCCAAAGATCTTTACCGTCGGGTTTGATTCCGGACCGTCGCTAATAGCCCGGATTTCGATCCAGAGCGACGTTAGTTGGAATACCTACCAACCAAAGAAAAAAAAAAGGGCTTATTGAAAAGTGTTCCCTTCAAATTTTCATATGCATAATGCGACTTGGAGATACGTTCAACAACCGGAAGATGTTGTTAGACCACGTCAAAGGCGAAAATTGAATTCAAGGCTTACAAGGCAATAATTTAACAGGAAAAAGCGCATCCTTCTCCCTCTCCGGCTGCACGAAATTCCCGAACATCAGCAGCAGCTGTTAATAAGTGTCAGAGTCTTGTTCATTTCGGCAACTCCATGTAATACTGATTGGCAGGTCCCTAATGAAAACACGAACAAAATCCTCAAGGAAAGAAGGTTAATTAATACTTTGACGGTGATGATAATTTTATCGAAGGGCGTTGATTTACCCCGAAACTGTTGCTCCCCAATTTTATTTTTATTTTCGATTCTTTGATTGATGGATTATTAATGTTCAAGGAAAGAAAATTATCAAAACCGTGCGCGCGGATTTGAAATAAGTTCCGACAGAACTAACGTGTCGGCTTTGACACGTATGCCGGGTTTACAGTTTTATTGCAGTTAAGTTTCAGTTCTGCTTACCGAGTTAATAGCAATGCAAACTCAGCCGCTATTAGCATCTGCGCAAAACTTGTTGATTACATCGATTGATAGTAGTGTCGTTTTACTAGCATTTAATTTCTCATTTCTATCAATCTGTCGTGTACTCGAATGTCCTTACGTTGGCGTGGTGTTGAAGTTTGGAGAGTAGGGTACCAACTGCACACACAACGAGAATTTTACTGACACGGATCTGCAGAAAGAAACAGAAACCATTATAGAGAATAAACGAATGAGTGGGTACGAATAAATTGAACACCAAATATTTAAGAAAACAAGAATACCTAGAATTTGTGTAACAGCTTGCAGAAGACGAGCAAATAAGGTAATTTAGGAATTAACTAATAGAAAATTACGACATAATTTAGCTATAAACGAGAGAAACAACTAAGTAAAAGAGATGGAATAGATAATATACAATAAAGAAATCAATGAAATCAACCATATCTAGTTGTTTCTGTCATGGCTGTATCATCAAAATTCTATAAATTGATAGTCTGGTTATTGACCATCCATATTTCAGTGCATGGTATGCCTTCTACGTATTCGAATCTTTTCGTTGTGGAGTTTCGAAGATACCGAGATCTATCATCTTGAAGATACGTAGGTAGGTAATTGAAGGAACATCGTACTTGAGCAACTCAACGGGCTATTGACTATGATCCTGGATCGATCCCAAAATATCCGATCACCTTGAAGACGTTTGAATGAAATAAATATAAACATATGCAAGAAATTTTAATCTAGAAAATGTTAAGTAATGAAATTTATTTTAGAACAATACGTTAAGAGGATATATAATGCCATTTTTACGATATTACATATCTTCGATTTAAAAATCATCTTTGGCTTGTGTACATTTCAGTAACAAATGAACTCTTGGGTATTACCATATACAATTCAAATAGTATCGTTCCTTTATCAACAAGGTATAATCCGTTCTTATTTCTCAAAAGCACTCCGAATACATGATATTTATTTCCAAAGTAAAGCCGCTTATGTCTAATCTTCTTACATTTCTATCTTTAAATGACATATTTCTTACTAAGAGCGTATGAGTGTTGAAATTTTATGTATTCTACAATCAACAACATTATTATGCATACACTGAAGTTCTAATATTTGCAATTCTGATGCATTTTGTAAAGTCAAAACTTTACTTATCCTGAATGAAAATATAATAATTATAATCCACGTTGATCAAAGGGAAGTGACAAAGGAACCTGAACTTGTCGGTCAAATTTGAAAATAGAACTAATGTTTGCATGCAAATTAAAGTTATGAAAAGTATTACCAGAACTGCTTATTCAAATAGATTTTAGTCTTTGCCTAGATTCTTTCAGTCTGGAGATGTATGTACTCAGTTAGTATAGTGTGTTGTGGGCATCAAAGACCTTCTATACTACTTAAAAATTTCGTAACGGTCAGAGTTGATCTTCTTCAGCCTGACTTTCTGTTGAATAAGTTTCGATCTTCCATGTATCATTTCCATATCATAACATTTTATCGTTTACACTATCTTTTATCGTGACTTTGGCTGTTAAGATTTTTAACTGTTTTTATTGGGCTATATTTTGTCTTGCGATTGAGGAATTTCGTTTATTTGTAGACATTATTCCAAGAAGTCTAAACTAAAGCAAACCTTGTTCCCATTGAACGTTCTACTATTTTTATAATGTCGCTCGAAAAGTCGTAAAATTTGATACAAGTTAATTCATATTTTTCAATCTTAGATCCATTATTTACATCGCTCATGACGTTTTATCGTTTAGTCTACAATTTCATTGTTATCTTGGTTATCTTTTTAGATTTTTAACTATTTTTATTTTGGAATATTTTGACTTGCATTTGGTGAATTTTGTTCATTTCTCAACATTTTCTCAAGACACCTAATCCAGATAAAGCACTGTTCACATCGAACAATCTATTTTATAGAATTTTCGCTAATATAATGCGATTCGCAAAGTCGTAAAATGTTACACGGGTCAACACATATTTCACTAACGTATACATATCTATTATCATTCACATGTATCGTTTACAAAACCAACGCAACCCAATAAATCAAAATGCATGCAACTATTGTGTACACTCTTTTCAAGTTTTATGGATAAATAAATAACACACACTCCACGGAAAGTAATGTGCATCCTTGAGCAAAATGGATGGACACAAAAGCCGTGCTCATAAACTGGATGAAATATATAATTACGCGTCACATAAAACACAACGAGAAGGAAGGCATTTAGTGCCTAATTTAATGATCAGTATGGCGAGGAATATAACGGCTCTTGGCAAACTAGGAACGTTGGCATGATAGTGCGGGTGATTTGGCTGCAAGCCCATTGACGACCACAGTACTTAGTTCTGAAGATGTGTGTGTTTGGAAGTTGTCATGGCTCAGTGAGTATGCCCACTGCAGGAACAGCTACACTCTACGTTTATGAGCGATGGCAACGGCCTTGGCGATTTTTTTGGCACACTTCTAAAGTTGCCAAGGAAATAATTATTTCATAACTCTTTTTCTGTCACAATTTTTTCTTTTTACAACACACTTTTAAAAATAATTTCAGAACGTTTTGAAAAGTATATTTTTTAAAAACTTTCACAAAAAGCAGTAAGTTTAGGCAAATATCAAAACACATTTGTGAACCAGCAGAGAAACTAAGCTACGAATGTTGGGTAAGAATGCCCTGAAACTTATCAATTATACTAAATACAGTGGACATGTTGAAAAAGAAAAAGATTTACAAAAGAAAAACAGCAAGAAATAATACAACCTGATAACGTGAGAATTCTTCGTAAAAAAATAACGAAAAAGAAAATGGTCAAAAAAACAAAACTCTTAATCCTTTCGTGAAAAAACTATTATAATAAAACAAAAATTCCACAACTGTCAAAATACAAATAAATGGACCAATGGTATCACAGAAAAAGGTTTAAAAGGAACAATGCAATCAAAGGATATTTTAAAAACAAAATAACCGATGGAAGGAAAGAAAAAATTTCAAACTAATCAATGAAATCAAACGACTTTAACGGATTTTTGAAGAACTTTCTAGAATATTCAAAATGAAAATTGAAAGTTTCCGTTTGCCGAGGTTGCCATGAAAACCACAACAATAGTAACGAAAGATGGGTTGCCTTAATTTATTGTAACTCGCTACTAAAAGTGCGCAAAAAAAAAAAAAATCGCCAAGCCATTGCCATCACTTATAAACGTAGAGTGTAGCTGTACCCCACGCATTAGCAGTCGGCAAGTTGTAGGCTGCGCAGGATGGATTTATCCCTGGGTGTATTTCCCTCTTCTTTATTGGGAAAATTTTTCTTTATTTTATGTGCCTCAAGTATTTTGTTGATTAAATATACTGGTGGTAAGAAATTAAGAGAATTTCCAGACTTGGTCGATTATCTCTAGAACTACTGTACCGATTTTAATGAAATTTGATAGGTACATACATTGATACAGTATAAAACAAATAACCATTCAAGAATTGTAATACACACGCATGATCGTGTGTAACACTCGTTGTAGTCGGAAGGTATGAAACAGCGGTTGCAGAATAAACAAAAGATTGGGTTAATAGATGGGTTAATAGGGGGTATGGACCCCTCTTACAGGTATACAGGTCTCGCAGCGTGACTTCATACTTGGAAATAAGGCAGTTTATCATTTCCTGTGGTAATTGGTCCCACGCGTTCAGAACCGCTGTTTTCATTCCCTGGATGGTTCTCGGAGGGGGGTTGCGAGTTGCAATTGCCCTCCCCAGAGCGTCCCAGACATGTTCCATGGGGTTAAGGTCTGGAGATCTGGCTGGCCAATCCATTCTGCGAATATCCTCACTCTTTAGAAATTCGTCGACCAGAAGAGTTCTATGTGGCCTCGTGTTATCGTCCATTAAAATAAACTCAGGGCCAACTGCACCCCTGAAAAGGCAAACATAGGGCTCCAAGACCTCATCCCTATACCTCACACCAGTCACACTGCCTCTTTCAAAGACATGGAGAGGTGTGCGGCCATCCAACATGATGTCTGCCCCGACCATTAAACCTCCTCCGCCATAATGGTCGATTTCGCGGACATTGAAGGGTAGGTAGCGGGTCCCTGGTTATCTCTATATGAACGTACAGCGAGAATCGGTGTTTAGGCTGAACCGGGACTCATCAGTGAAGAGAACGGTCGCCCATTGATCCATACTCCAATCTCTATGCTTTCTGCACCATGATAAACGGATTCTCCTGTTCCTAGAAGTGAGCGGTACGCAAACAGCAAGTCTTCTTGCGAACAACCCTCTCTCATGAAGTCTTTTGGAAACAGTCACCCTTGATACACGGGTTCCTGTGACTGCATACAAGTCACGAGAGAGCTGAGAAGAGTAGCACTCCTGTTACGCCTTGCTATAGTCGACAAATGGCGATCTTCTCTGGCCGTCGTGGGTCTTGGACGACCTTGCCCAGGCTTTTTCTCGATGGATCCGGTATCCTGGAACTGTTTCCAGAAGTTAAACACGACGCTGGGCGTTAAATTGAACTCTCTACAAATTTGGACTCGAGATTGGCCTTCTTCTAGCCTCCCCACAATTCACCACCTCATTCCATCATCTAAACGTTGGTGGTTACTCATTTTTACTGTTATAATATGAAATTAACCGATTGCTGCAAAATAACACCAAGAAATTCGCCGAGGTGTGCTAGCGAACGAAATGCGTCTTAACTTACGCGCGCTTATAAACCCTGTTTCTCTACTGGCTCTGTCTACACACACGTGTACGCTTACGTATTTGACGTACAAGATTTGCATTTTTGTCTAGAAGCAGTGGTTTTACATTCAGTTTAGTTTATTTCATGAAATTCGATAAAATATGCAAATTCTCTTAATTTATTTCACCAGTGTACCTACCTACCTCAATAACGGTTGATCTTTTTACATATCCAATGATGTTGAAATGAAGAGCGGACGAAATAAATTATATCCCGTGGTCGAAAGACTGGTTCTGCAGCAATACCAGCGATGATTACTTGCCATTAATTCAATAAGCAATATGTAAAAAAGTTAGCAAACGATATTCACTTAAAGGTATTCCTAAACAAAATGCCGTTGCATAAAAAAAGACCAGGTACTAATTAAAGAAAAGCAAACAATTTACAAAATTGTCATATTCCGTAAATAACACCTGGTGGTTGTGACGAGATCTCATCATTAGCCAAACTTACCAGATCTTAATGGACCAGATTTCTCTTCAATAGAAGAATATTGACCAGATCTTGATTATGTCACGATATCTTGACATTAGCAAAACTGATTAGATCTTAATAGACCAGATTTCTTTTCAAAAGAAGACAAATTGACCTATTGATCATGTCACGATATCTCGACATTAGCAAAATTGTTCAGATCTTAATGGGCCAGATTTCTTTCACTAGCAAAACTGATCAGATCTAAATGGACCAGTATTCTCTTCATTAGAAGAATACTGACCAGATCTTGACCATGCCACGATATCTTGTAATTAGCAAAACTGATCAGATCTTATTGGACCAGATTTCTCTTCATTAGAAGAATACTGACCAGTTCTTGATAGCTACACGATAAAAAAAAATCAGCAATATCTTGATGACAAAACTCGTCATCAGCAAAAGGGGTCAGGTCTTGATGGAGGTATCTCGTAATTAGAAAAATCGTTCATAGACCTTCTTCACGGTAATGTGATATTTTGATGTTTCTAAGAATTTTCCTTGATTGTATGGTTTATATAATAGAGAGTAATGGAAAATATATCTTGAAATATTGCTTGATTACACAATTAAGGCAACATGGCAACTGCCTTCTATAGGTTAAACTTGCTTTGTTATTGTGTTCAGGTTACGTATTAAATTTGAAACAAAAAATTAATATTCAAAATTTCGTATTTATAAGGACTCAGGCATTAAACGTCTAATTATAGACTCATACCAAGCACTGTTTTCTCTAAGAAAACAAGTAATATGGAGTGCGTATATGAAACCCACAAGGTATTTATAAAGGTAATGTGTTAAGTGTATAAACGAAATATCAAATGATGATAAAGAGTGTAATAGAAGAATATACGAAACCTTTTCTTTGGTCCATGTCGTTAATGCCGAAATAAGTATATTAATAAAATGAATTTAGTTGAGTTTTTTTTAACTATGTAATTAAAAACGCTAAACCATCTGTTTTGAAAGGGAAAAATTAATCCCCAAACAAAGAAATGGTATTTTAAAACTTTAATCTAATCATTAGAATTCTACCGAAATATAAAATAGTTCTGATTAATAAGGTTATTATTGACAAAAAAAACCATTAATGCTACATAAAAATAGCTTTTAAATGTGATCCCGAAAAAGTAGTTATTTTCTTAGTATTTAAGAAAAAATAAAAAATTCATTAAAAAAGTTTCTGCTTTTGTTTGTCGTCACTAATAGGATTCGAAAAAATTCTCTAACAAATTTTTGGTCGACTCTTCATTTTGTTTATAACGAAAACCTTTAGTGTATTGTAAAGAAGTTAATCTTTTCATTCATTTTTTTTGTGCTTCTTGCATAATTATTATTTTAATCATTTTATTAAAATCATTCGCATTGCCCTTTTCAGTATTAAGAAGAAATAAATTCCCAACCTAAAAACGAATAACAGCGGCTTTATTTTTTACTAAACAAGGTAAATGTACCAACCAGCCTAAAATATGAATATTTATAAAAATCTGTCTTGTCTTACTAGACGACACGATAAGTAAATTAATTACGTCAAGTTGGTGTTAAAAAATTTAATGCGCAAATTCTTTGCTGCATCTTAATATCTGTAAGGAACATTAAACTGGCTTACAAGAGCGTGCTCCTCTAAAATATTCACTCTGGACATCAAACATGCCACACTATGAAGGAAGGATCTAATATCCTTGAAATTTGTACGATGCCTAGATCATAGAATGATGAATATGCAAATGTATTACAGCGCGCACTCATGTCCTAAAGTTAAGCATAATTGCTGTTTATGTGAATATTTCAGAAAATCTACACTGGCATGGAAATAAACGCCGTTACACGGAAGTAATATACACTTACAGCCAAAAGTTAAGCACGGAGAGGGAAATGTTAATTTCCAGAAGCCAATCTGAATTTGAGAGGCTGCAATTTGCTGCATAGGTAAATAGAAGTATGCAAATGTTTTATGTAACAGCCAATCACGGTGTCGTGTCGAAAAATATGAAAAATAAGCAGTCGTATAAGAAACCAACACTGTGAAGTGTTAGAGGAGTTGCATGTAAGTGCTGATAAAAAGTGTTTAGAACCTTCGTATGATTAGTTTCAAACAAGGCAAACAGTTGTCCGAAGACCTGTGGCCGGCCGCCCAAGGGTTACAATCCCCGCACAAGATAGATATATTATTGTTGTAGCGAAGCGGAATCGAAGATCGACCTCCACACATGTGACACTTATAGTTGCAGCGTCCATTGCTATGACGATATCTGCCACTATTATGTGCCAAAGGTTACACATGAATGGACTGCCTCCCAGGTACCACAGTTTGTTTTCATCTATCCGTCCAATCCAGAGGAATCGAAGATCGACCTCCACACATGTGACACTTATAGTTGCAGCGTCCATTGCTATGACGATATCTGCCACTATTATGTGCCAAAGGTTACACATGAATGGACTGCCTCCCAGGTACCACAGTTTGTTTTCATCTATCCGTCCAATCCAGAGGAATCGAAGATCGACCTCCACACATGTGACACTTATAGTTGCAGCGTCCATTGCTATGACGATATCTGCCACTATTATGTGCCAAAGGTTACACATGAATGGACTGCCTCCCAGGTACCACGAGTTTGTTTTCATCTATCCGTCCAATCCAGAGGGGCACGATTAAACTGGTGTCGGCAACATGTGAATTTGACTGTGTCTCATTGGGCTAACATTATATCAACGGATGAGTCGATATTTGCCCTGGAGCCAGATGGCAATCCAGACCATGACCAGGTGATATCAACAAAAGTTGAAGGGTCTGAAGAGAACAAGGCACACGTAATTGGCCCCAGAACATCATCGTGCATCACGCATTCCGAGGTGGAAGCATCATGGTGTGAGCCAGGATTTCGTTGGGATATCGCGCAGACCTACACATCTTTAGACGGGACTCTGTGACGGCTGTCCGATATCGGGATGAAGCCCTAGAACCCACTGTGAGATTGTACGCTGCAGCAGTTGGTACTTCTATCGTTTTCTTGGGTGATAATGCACGTCCCCGTAGAGCTGGCATGTCGACGACTGCCTGGAGAGTGAGGGGATTGCGCGTATGGTTTGGCCGGCGTACTCGCCCGACCTTAATCCCATTTAAAATGTTTGGGATACCCTCGGCCGTGCTGTGTATGCACGTTTCTCACCCGCAGCTACTCTCACAGAGTTGCCAGCTCTACAGGAGTAATGGCGATTACTTGACTCTGGGGGTGGTGTATCACCTCAAGGAAAGCATGGTTACACGCTGTAAACTTTATATGAGGATGAGGAGTGATTACATACCCTATGAATGTCGGTTTTGTTTATTTGTTTTGGATTTTAACATTAATGACTCCAACATGACTTCATCTTAGAATTTATGAAAATTCAATATTGTTTTCATCTTTGTATTTAATTCTTTGTTTTGTTTCAGGTATAAACCAATTTGCTACTTTCCTGCCGCATTTCGTGTAAATCGAAGCTGTAATGGTCGTTTTTTTTAATTTTGTCCGACGTGCTTAACTTTTGGCAGTGAGTGTAGTTATAGAAAAAGAAAGCAATGTAATACAATGATAATAATGGCGTTTTTTGTCCATAGAAAAGAGTTGATGGAAAAAGGTTTACAATACGAGTGTCAACTTGAGTGAAACTGAAAGATTAAAACAATTTGATGCTGAAGTTTAATATGATGGAGGGAACATTTGGTAGCCACGCATTCTACACAATGATATCCCATACTTTCGATGAGGGAATGCAGGAGTTGTGTGCTCAACAAGTTCCAAGCCTCACTGAGAGCAGTTTTCGATTTCGGAACGGAGCTTGGTGGGTGATGGAGGGCTGAAATACGTCTCCCGCCCACACAAGCTCTGTAGGATTCAGATCAGGAGAGTTGGCAGGCCACTGAATGCGCTGGATATCTTAACTTTGAAGGAAGGTGTCGACCAGGGCTTCACTGCGTGGATTCACGTCATCATCCATGAATACAAAACCTGGACCAACAGCTCCTCGAAACTGGCAAACGGTAGGGTCAAGGACTTTGTCTCGGAGCGGCCGTCCATCATGTTGTCTGCCCAGACCATGATTCCTCTGAAGAAAATGAGGATGTCTTTCCGTGATATTTCCCGAATGAAAACGTGTTCCAATTTATCTCCAGATCGTGGTACGAAGAGAATCAGTTTGTAGACTAATTCTGGACTCGTCATTGAACATGACGGCGCCTCATTGTTGACGACTACACTGCTGATGCTCCAAAATTCACTGTAAAAGCGCGTGATTCTGCACAGACGGTAGGGGGACGCAAACTATTGGTGGTCTGGCATAGACACCAACATGTTTGGGTCTCCTGTAAACAGTTTGTGTCAAAACTATGACTTGTGGCGGATGTCAGGGTCGAACCCAGTTGTATGACAGAACGGTTCCTCTGACGTCGCGTAGTTGTCGTAAAATATCTGTCTTGCCGAGCCGTTGTTACTCCTGACCGACCTGGTATTGGTCCTAGGGTAACATCTCCAATGGTTTGAAACCTCTGTCACTGTCTGGAGATCACAAATTGAGGCACATTCAGCTTAATTCAAACAAAACAACACCACAAACATGTCAAGTTGGCATTTATGTGACATCTTTCGTCCTTATTGATTGTTAACAACGCTCCGTGCCACAGCAATTGCGAAATTTATGTCTAAACTGGCCATGCTGCTCGAGGTCATTTTATGCTAGTTCCGCCGTGCGGCGGTGCTTTGCGCATGTCAACGTCAACTGAACTGTTTTGAATGTGCGCAATGTTTTATCTTTATCCCACGATTTTGATTTTGAACCTTTGTACCATATTAACTCTGATTTGTTCGCATTTTTCGAATTATGCTTAACATTTCGACATTTAAAATTCGGTGGTCGTTCATGGTGTTGACCTGTGATCCTAAGCTTGTTGCTATGGTCGAACCAGTACCTATCACGCACTGCTTCAACCCTGAAATTTAGGAGGATCTTGTCCTCCGTTATATTCAGTGATCGCCTGCGGCTAAATTTCAATTGGACAATGCGCGATCACACCTGACATGAAGTATACAACAGTTTCTCAATGTCCACCGTGTTTAACTTCTTCCATGGCCCAGCCATTCACCAGATCTGTCGCCCGTCGAATACGCCTGGTCAATAATCGCTCAACGATTGGCATATTAAAGGCCACTCACGACTACGTCATATGAGCTTTGCCAATATATAGGAGCAGCATGAACTAACGCACCCCAAACACACAATCAAAGCCTTTTTCTTTCAATGTCAAGTTATTGACGACCATGTCAGCTTCATTGATTTCTTCACGTTCCGCGAGTCGAACGGAACTGTAAATTCAATCATTATACCTCTCTGTTTTGTGTGATTTGTATAACAAAAATGGGTTTCATATCTATTGTCCTTTATGGTGTTGCATTTTCGATGACCAGCAATGCTGTTAATCAATTGGAACCTTCAATACAATTGGGTTTTAATTTTTATTTCTTTAACTAACATTACGTAAATATAAGTACATACTATGAAACATTAACATTACCAAAAAGTGTGTCAGGTTTTTATTCAAAAATGGTTACAGTAAAACTTTGCCTTTAATCATCGAAATATCTGCAATTGGATGCATCAATTTATTTCAATTAATTTAATGAGTTAAAGATGGTTTACAATTGATGTGGCTCTCTTAGTTTACTTCTCCTTGCGAAATATTGTCGTAAATTTAATCCGCTAAGAATTATTAGCTTGACAACTTAATTCTTAAATTAATACTTAAGGGTACAATTACAATTGAAAAGGGAGACATTAATTTTTTTGTGCTAGGAACGTTAGGAGTTGTTAATAGTTCTCTAAGAGTTCAGCACAGTCTCTAGAGGTATTTTACTAGAGTCGAAGGTAGATGATTATATGGAGCTTAAATATATCTTTAGTTCAACTACATTGTTGAGGGATAAAGCCTATTTGAGTTTAAATTCTCAGTGCTTAAAACGTCTTACTGATTGGTCATTAAATGACTACAAATTGTATTATCGTACACTGATTGCTTGTATAATGAAATGAACTAACTTTTCTTTTATAGTGTTTTACATAAGTTTCAACAGAATGCAATAAGTTTTCCCTCAAGAAATTTTTGACGAAATTTTTAAATTTCTTACAAATTTTATGAAGGTATGTAGGTGAGTATATAACGTTGCAATGAAGCAACACAACGGTCTATTGGTGACAATCCGGGATCAACCACCAAGAGAAAGATCCGTCTGCAACCCCACGTAATTTTAAACTACGGCCAGATGACGAGATCACACCTGAGCTGGCACGCCACTCTCAAAACTTCCACAACAACGTAAGGCCATTTGAGGCCATGGCAGATTTAGCGTGCACCTGCCCCCTTTGCCTTTGTATGGATTCAATTTCGCAACCCTCCAGTTGCTAGTACGTTACTCTTCCAACTGGGCTACCAAAATTTATGAAAGATAATTGTTTTAGAGCTGTCGAATTAACAAGATGTGGCAACTATCATTTGATCAACCTTTCAAAGAACTGACCGATGCTCGGAAAATGAAAGGGAAAAAATAAATTTAGAATCTGTGATCTCTTTATACTGTTGCCATTCTAAGGGAAACAATAATAATTAAATATCAATAAATTATTTGAAAAATGTTCTAGGAAAAATTCGACCTGGACACAAAATTCGCAAAAATTAGGACTACCTGTGTGTCAAATTTCATTATTGTAAGTGCCGTAGATTCGTCAGGACACCGCACACACACACACACACACACACACACACACACACACACACACACACACACACACACACACACACACACACACACACACACACACACACACACACACACACACACACACACATATATATATATATATATATATATACATGAAAACACAGACAGAAAAATACTTCCTTTTATAATAGCAGAGATATCTATATAAATAAGAATGGAGTGTTTGTTTGTACATTCAATATTTTCGACCCATTTCAAGTTTTCTATCCGTTTTGGACCCTTCTGATGCCGAATCCGCCTTTTTCTCGTTTGGTGTCTGTCTGTCTGTCTGTCCGTCTGTCTGTATGTTGTGCCCTATACACGTCCACGCGGTTTGAGATATTTTCATGAAAATTTGCATACAGTGAGTACTTATCTTCATTTAGTGAGTGGCATTGGTTGCGAAAGTCTGTCTGTAGGTCTTTGTGTTCTATGCTCGATTTTGTGTTTGTGTGTTTGTGTAGACATCACATGAATTGTATTCCAGATATTTGATTGCATTGTATTTTATTTTATACATTATCTATTAGTTTAGTGAATGCAATATTAAACATTTCTTTATTGTTATATTTAGTTGAGTTTCATGCTAAAACACCTGAGTAAGTATACTTAAATCAACCATAATTTGGTAGTTTTGGAAAAATTGGAATGTCTATTGAATATTACGATTACTTCGATTGCTTTACCAGTACTGCTGAAAAAGTAATTATTCTTCAAAAAATTATTATTTTTTTTATGGAATTTCATCTCTGATACTTCATTTATTTCGAGTCTTATTTTTATTCTTTGCGCAATGAAAACGATTTCCGAATATTTGGGACAGACGATACTTTTCAATGAAACGAGAATGAACAAGATCGCGCGAGCAGTGATATTTTTTCTGGTTCTTTCGCTCTGAATTAATTTCACATATCTAAATTTTATACACTTTTAGTTGTAAGTTGTGGCAACTGTGCTAGATCAAGAGATAAAATTGAATCACAAATTAATATCTTTAGAACAATTTTTTGCGACATCTTTTATTTTGTTTTATTTCGCTGTTTCCTGTTTTAAATATTTATTATTTTAATAAATGTGTTTTCCTTCTCATCACACGCAACAGCACCACAAAGTATTAGACTTTAAAATGTTAGGTAAGTCAGTATAAATTTTCAGTAAATTTTAAGTGTAGTTATGCCATTATTGAAAGAATAATGCCGTTATTGAAAGAATAATGCCGTTATTGAAAGAATAATGCCGTTATTTAAAGAATAATGCCGTTATTTAAAGAATAATGCCGTTATTTAAACAATGATGCCGTTATTTAAAGAATAATGTCATTATTGAAAGAATAATAATGTTTAAAAATCCAAACTATAACTTTTTCCTACATTAAAAAATTCGTTGTAGTAATGACAGGAGAAGATTGCAAAATTTTACAATGTCGCATACCGGAGGCAAGAGTGCCACAAGTAAAAAAATATTGTTTTGTTGACTATGAGTGCGAGAGCACTCGCCGTAAATCGTAATTTTAATTAATTGAGTTGCACATGAAAAGAACTTAAGAAAGGGAATTCCAAATCTTCCTATAAATCGTCTTTTATAGTAGTAACCTTAGTATCACCTTTCGTCTTTTTGTAGCTATGTCATACAGCAATTGTGCGATGTATGTGAAATGTATTACATGAATGGATATGCATGTGTAGGATTTGTGTCCAAAGTAAGTTGTAGAAAATATAAAGATGGCGAAAGGTGTTAAAATAAATTTTTATTCTACAAAAAACGTAAGTCATTATATATTTTGATTATCTCTTCAATCTAGAGTAAACGAATTCAAACCTAGTAAGGTCGGGTATTTTGCTAGTTCTTAATATTTTAGTTCATGAACAAACAATGCAATTATTGCAATTTCTACCTTTTTCGTTGAGTGAAAATACGAAATTCTGAATTGCTTGTTTTTGTATGGACACTCAAAATATGTATACAAACTCATTAAACCGAAATTATTCCATACATGTACTACTGAATATTCGTATTAGAATTTAGATATTATTTTCAGTACAGTTTAATATAAAATCTTATGTATCATTAAAATTTATAGTACACTTATCTGTAGGGTTTTTAAAAATACTTTTGCTACTCTTGCATAAGTGGGGGATAAGTGCGATAAAGCAAACAAAAAGTAGGATAAAAAAATTAAAAATACACCAGGAAGCAAACGAAATCCTAGTTGCATGTCAACCAAATTAACAATTCTTAGGCGACATTAGATCAGTCATGCATTGCAAACTTCAGAAAAATGAGACCCCATAGATAAGTTAGTGTTTTGCCTTCCTCAAATTGTGCATGCAAACAGAAGCAAAAAATACTAATATTAAATTAAATGAAAGAAATTCATATTTTCAAATGAATCCTTTTTGCCATTTTTAGTCTTTGTTTTTGTTTGTTTCAAATTGGTATTAGTTTACAGTTTTGTAATTTTCATATTTTCTACCTGTTTTTAAAAAATATTCGTGTTTTATGTATACATTCGTTTATCTTTATATTAATAATTTTTATAATGCAATAAATATTACATAGATTTAAATGTATTCAATTCACTTCAGATTTGAACATGCTTTTTAATGCTGTATTTAATTAATATAATTTAATGCTGTATACATTTCGTAACACGTTTAATTATTTCACTAAATCCATTAATATTTCATTAAAATTGACAAAGAGTGGTTTTGATGTTTAAAATTCATATAAATATCAATCCTTTAAAACTGATAAAGGTTAAAAGTATTATTAAAGTGCGAGTTATAAGTAAGGAAAGATGTGATTAAAATGTAAAACAACGATAAGTAATATAAGAAAGGACTCTATATCAAACTTCCTCAAGGTTTGGAATAAAAATAATTAAAATAGCTAATGGTTATAAATTATCGAATGAAGAAGATTATCTCGATTTTAAATAGTTCGTGAGGTATATTGTAAAGCATTTTCACAGGACTAAAGCAAGAAAAATAAATTAAACCAGTAGGAAAAGCAAAATGATTTATTCAAATCTGATAATGTTACTTTAATTTTCTGAAAAAGTTCGAAAATTTAATGGGATTAGTTGAAATTGAAACTTTTATCTTTCCCATACGGCAATTTAATGTCTTCTGTAGATGACATATCTTGTGATTAAACTAAAAAATAGAATTACTCATTGAATATTTCTATACACAGAATGCGAAAAAATCGACTGATTCAAATTTATTCGAAAAGGTCTATGTTTTTGAGACATTTGTTAGATACAAATGAATATTTATAATAAGCAGACATTATTTAGAGAAGAATTTCTTGAGCAATTCCTTTTTAATGTCTGAGCTGAAATTATTTATTTTCTCTTCAGAGAAAATCAATTCTTTCAAATTTCGCATGTTATTATTTGACGTATGTTATTATTTGATTTGCGATTTGAATGTGTGTGTTGAGCATGACTGTTTAAAATGTTTAAAAATACGCAAAATCATTAAACAATTTATTAATTTATGAATATTTTCTTCGATTTAAAAATATAAGCTTTTTACTGGGGTAAAATGTTTTACAAGCTATAGTTTAATATCTCTATATTAAAAAAGCGTTGCCACGCAGCCACAGGATTGAAAACGTGTTTCTTTTTCCTCGATTCTCGAGACGTTTTCCGAGAAAGTACGGATCAGTAAATTACGAAATTAACATCGATGTTCAAAATTGTACAGGGAACAAGACGAAAAGAATTTTCTTACTATGCGACTATTAGTTTAAAATGTATTAAGTGTGAGATTCGTAAAAAGCGAAATTTCTACCGCAAGTGAGCAAAACACATACAAATTTGAGTCTTCAGTCGTGAGTTTTTTTAAGAGAAACTCTAAACATGATTTTTTTGCAGCTTACCGAGTTTTTATAGAATTTCCAATTTTGCTCCTGCTAATATTTTTTTAAAAATCGGGACATTTTCGTTACATTTTTTGTTAAAACTGTCACATCTATAGCTATTTAATATTAGTTTTTAAATTTGAAAACATCACGGGAAACCTTAGAATGTATTCTTTCGTACGGTACAATTATTTTTGAAATTGATTAATAAATATATTTGATCTGATTAAAGGTTGGTCATACAAATTTCGGAACTATTAGATTGTAATTTCCGGTGAGCGTAGGCGAACAGGAGTGGAGTACCCTAGTATATAAAAAAGATACGGAAAAAATCAACAAAATCAAAAAGATACTGATAAAAGTCAATGTTATCAGCTAGCAAGAGACACTTAAACCCACTAAGTGGTTTCCACAAGGCATCTCGTCCATTAAGATTTGTTCTGCTTTGATAATATTGAGATACCTTGACTGAGATTAACCTCCTGATACCTTGTCTTCATTATAGTTGAGGTAGGTATGCATTTAATTAACGCCGCACTGGAGCAACATAATGAGCTAATGTCCCCGAAGGAAAAATCCTAGGATAACACCAAGTAATTTTGAAACACGGAACACAAACTCGTTGAAACAAAAGCTATATTTTTAGTATCAGGAAAGTAGGTAAGTGTTTTCAATACCGTCGCACTGGTACGACAATCAGGGCTATTGGCAACGGATTTTGAACTACGGTCATATGACGAGGTCACATATGAGCAGGCACCCCCGCTCCCAAAACTTCCACACCATGTCAACGGGAGAACATTTGAGAGCACAACGATTTAACATGCACCAATGCACACTCCGGGCATGGATGGATTCAAACTCGCAACCCTCCGGTTGCTAATCTGATGCTCTTACAACCGAGTTACCACTGCGTGTAAAGTAAGTTCTCGTAACAGTTCGGTATCTGTTGTTCCTAGTCAACGCATATTGTAGAATGCGTGTTTAAGGTAGTTAGGTATTTTGATCAACGTCACACTCGATCAAAACTACGGGCAGGGCTATAATGTGTGTTTTAGATTGTGCGTATAGAGAAGAGCAGTGGATTCCGGGTTAGAAGAACTTTAACTTTTTTAATGACGTTGTAATAGAGTAACACAACGGGCTATAAAAGACGGTCCGGGATCAATCCCCTAAGAGAAATATCCGAGGACACCACCACGTAATTTTGAACCACGCTAAGATGACGAGGCATCCCGGTTGCAAGAGCAATGGACTAGCAACCTGAGAGTGGCAACCAGAAAACCTTCTTGTTCAAAGGATCCCTTTCATTGGTTGATCCCAGATCATCCCCCTGGTCTCGAAAATCCTGTGCCAGGTTCACCGACCAACCGGTATAGTGGTTAAGATGTTAGCCTCTAGATAAGAAGCTTCCTGGTTCGAATCCGGGTATGGGTATGGATATTTGTAAAGCACCGGCTGGTGCACCTTAAATAGGTCGTGGCCGAAAGTCCTCACGTTGGGTTGGTGTGGAAGTTTATAGACTAGGGTGCCAGCTTAGATGTTGTTTCGTCATCTGACTGGTTCCGTGTTTTAAAATTACGAGGTGTTGTCCTCGGATCTTTTTTTCCTTATGGGATTGATCCCGGACCGTCGTCAATAGCCCGTTGTGTTGCTCTAGTACGACGTTAATTAATTATCAAAATTACAAAATTACATCTACCAGGTTCATATTATCAGATGTCCTGAGCAGAAGAATCGTCATCTGACCGTGGTTCATAATTACTTGGACTTGTCCTCGAATCTTTTACTTCGGGCTTGGTCACCGACCGTCTCCAATAGCCCGTTGCTTTACACCAGAATGAAGTTAATGAAATACGTACCCGAGTAGGAGAGTTGCCTCCTTTTTGTCTGCCAAGACGGTAGCCTGGTTGGAAGAGTAACTCAATCGGATTGTTACGAGTTCAAAACTAAGTTCAACCAGACTCACGTACATGGAGGCTGATGCACATTAAATCTGTCGTGGCCTCTAATGTTTTCACGTTTGCTTGGTGTGAACATTTCGATAGTGGAGTGCCAGCTCAGGTGTTGACCTCGTCATCATATTGGATCTTTCCCTAGGGAATTTGATCGCGCACCGTTGCCAATATTGTGTTGCTCCAGTGCGACGTTAATACGCTAGCGTCTTATGAAAAGCAATCAAAAAGGCGATATGAATATAAGGGAAGTAATTAAATAAGAGAATATAAAAATAACTTCTCATTATGCTAAAACCAAATCAAGAGGAATTTTTTTAGGTAAACGTATCAAAAAAGACGAACGTTTTATCACTAAATGTAAACAGTTTAGAGTAATTTAATTAAATCGCAAAAGCTGTTTCGTTTTTCACAGTATTTCTCTGCCCTCTAAATTAAAAACGATTCTTGAAATAATTTATAAAACGAGCAACAGTTTTATATGGAAGTAAAATAATCTCTCGCAAATCCCCAACGTGACTCTTAATCAAATATATTATTATTGTGCATACATAATTTAATTTGAAGATTAGAAATCAAATCTCAAATTGCTTTTTGAAGTTCTCGCGAAACCGATAGACATAGGACAAGAGATTGTAATGAAACAGTCATTTTTCAATTATTTTTCATATGGTAAACTCTTCTGGGAAAACAAACTACTTTTAAAGAAACTTAATCAGTAAAGACTCTTGACGAAAGTATTTAATTATCTGTGTAGATCTGTTTTGCTCATTTAATATTTATAAAACGTGTTTTTAAAGTAAATTCTGTACTTTTTTTTTGTTCCATGTTTCCTGATTCGAAGGTACCCAGAGTAAAAAAAGATTGTGGGTATTCTAGTTTTCATTCAGTTATCTATTATTCAGTATTGCCTGAGGATAACTATCTGTTCAAAATCTCGGAGCTATATAAAAGCATATGAATAAGTTACTTCAGAAACTTCACAGGTCGCAGTTGTGTCAAAATCGAGTTTCAGTAACAATCGCTTTTTAAGCCTTCTGGTCAAGCAAAACATCACACCGGTCTGATGGGTGAGGTGTTCGCCTCTAGATCGGAAGATTCCTTGTTCGAATTCGGGTCAGTGCATGGATATTTTTTAGAGGCCGGCTAGTGCACCTTAAATCTGTCGTGGCTGAAAGTCCTCACGTTGGTTTGGTGTGGAAGTATGGAGAATGGGGTGTCAGCCCAGGTGTTGCCTCGTCATCTGACCGTGGTTTAAAATTACGGGGTGTGGTTCTCGGTTCTTTCTCTGGGGATTGATCCCGGAACGTAGTCAATAGCCTGTTGTGTTTCTCTAAAACGTCGTTACTAAAATTATCTTATTTTACCTAGCAAAACATCAGATTGGATGGACGAGATATCTCGTCATCCAACCGGTCAGTTATTTTATTAAAACCGACCGGTTAATTATTAAAACCGACCAGTTATTTTTCACGTCATCGTCAAAAATCGGAACTGTCTGGACGAGATATCTAGGCATCAGAAAAATGTGTCGCATCCTAATGGAGGAGATATCTTGTCAAAACCAGTTGGATGGTTAAGGAGTAGATCACGTTTATGTGGTTTGGAAGTTTGAAAAGTGGAGTTCTGACTCTGATGTTGACCTCGCCATCTGACCATAGTTCAAAATGATAAGGTATAGACCTTTCTCTTTGGGATTGATTCCGTGGGTTGTACCATTGTTTGGCAATATTCACTTTATTGGGTTCATTTGTTGATAGGTAGGTAGTGGAATTAGCGCTGCATTGGAGCAACACAACGAGCTATCGGCGACGTTTCGTGATCAGTCCCGAAGGGAAAAGTTTCGAGTGGGTATGCCCACTCCGCTAGCAATTTTCGAGTTTTAACTTCGAGTTGTTTCGATTCCTGTCAGGTATCTGGGTGTATTTATCTCTTCTGTTTCACCAACCCACCGGTCTGGTGGTTAAGGTGTTAGCCTCTAGATATATGAAAGTTCCTTATTCGAATTCGGGTCAGTGCATGGATGTCTCTAAGCGTATGGTGTAGAGATGGCTGGTGTACCTTAAATTTGTCGTGGCCGAAAGTCCCCTCGTTGGGTTGGTGTTTAAGTTTAGATAGTGGGGTGCCAGCTCAGGTGTTGCCTCGTCATCTAACCGTGGTTCAAAATAACGTGATGCTATCCTTGTATCTTTCCCTTAGGGGATTGATCTTGGACCGTCGTCAATAGCCCGTTGTTTTACTCTAGTTGGACGTTAATTAAAAATTACCAATTACCTCTTCTGTTTCAGTAAAACTTTCAATATGCGTATGACTGCTACTCGAGACTTATGTCTTGTATCTTGCGTAGCATGGCCAAATATGGACCTTGTGCCATAAAACTCCATAGAACCAATCGATGACAACCTTCAACACCATGTCAGCGTGAAGACACTTGACGCCAGGACAGATTCAATTTGCACCAGCCCCGTGTTAACGACTGTCTTTGGCTTCATCTAATTTCGAACTCGAAGCCTCCGGTTGCTAATCTAGGTATGTCCGCAGTGCTCGCAACAATCGATTTGAATCGCGTTCAAACGAACATTAAACAAAGAATGTTATAAATGCTCATCATCGGCTGATGCAATTGCAGCGCAAAGTTGAGTCACGAAAATATGTTCTGCCGCTAACATTAATGTTGTCTAGCTCCGGCCTTATTAGTGTGAGCACGGCGTTTGAGGTGTCATTTGTTTCGTCTCTTTGTGCTACATAAATAATAACATAGAAATGAAAATATTTGATACGTATTTAGATAACGGATGCATTCGATATTTCGAAAAAATTTCAAAATGTTCAAATTTTTGCACTATAAACACCAAAAGAATTCTAGAAAGCGTCAACAGGAAGAAATATCAAGTGACGGGGAATCCAAGAAGATGATCCAAACATCCGTTGCTGAGTGTCAACGAGTTCGGAGGGTGTTCTTGAAAGTATGTGTCGAACTTTTAAGGTGAATAAATGCCTAATACGATGTGCTAAGTACCTTCACCACTAAGTCCGACGCAAATAGCATATCTGATCACATAAACGCTTTATAGATAAATGACGGAGATCAATCCATAGAGGTCGGTAGTGAGCCAAAACCTTCAAGATCAACAGCGAGTGCATCGATTGTGATATATGTGCAGAGCGATGAACAGCTGATATGTGAAATTAAAACCAGTCTAGTACTGATTTCTTTCACTCACAAATTCATCAATGACGTATTCTATGCCCCAAACCTAGCGGCCGTATTCCGACACAGCCCCGTCCGTTTCATTTTAAATTTATTTCTCAGTACAAAAACTTGTTATTGGATTCAGTTGCAAAAGGGAAGTAATATTTTATTATTTATTTTTATTTTTGTAACATAGTAACTAAATAAACGTAAAAACATTTGAATCTTATCTAAGACTGGTAGAATCTCTTTCAACCTCATGCTATCCAAACCGATGTATCTTTAAATGAAATTCTTTGACAGAAGCTGAATGTCTCAGCATATGTTTCGGCATTCAGGCTAAGCCATGCCTACGTTACTACTACAGGGCATTGAAATCAAACTCAAAATAAATTCTTTTTTCCAACTTATTTTTTTATTTTTCTTCTTTAGAACAGCGTACTGTGAATTTTGGTACATAGATATATTTTCTAAGACATGGAGGCTAAAATATTTGTATTAATCAGTAAGAGGGTTTAGAATTCTTACATGATCGCACAAAAATGCATTTCAAAAGCTATTTTGTACTCTTAATGGTAGATAATTAATTAACTTTGCACTGGAGCAACACAACGGGCTATGGGTGGCTATCCGGTATCAATCCCGCAGAGAAAAATCGAGGACAAGACCTCTAAAGAAAATATCTATAGAATCATTCCAAATGCTTATATTCAGAGGAAAATAACTATAGAATTATTCCAGATGATTCTATTCTGCAGAAAATATCAATAGAATATTTCTAAATGATTCTATCCTAAGTTAAGAACCAATAGCATGTCTTAAAGAACCATATACTCACAGGAAAGAATAAAGATGATCTTTTAAGAGGATTATGTTCTATGAAAATGTCCAGTAGAATATTTCCAAAATATTGTATTCTAATGAAAAACCAATTGAATCTTTTCAAACAATTCTCTTCTACGGAACAAACCCATAGAATCATTCTCCAAATGTTTCTATTCTTAGGAAAATACCATCAAAATATTTTTAAAGGTTGAAAAATCCAAATATCCTTTCAAATCTAGGAAATCTCGAGACTCATAGGGTTAATCGATCCAGGATATCTCTAAAATTAAGTGACTCAAATGTCAACCCTCCACAATCGCACTATACCTTTAACCCCGATGGTCATAATGGTCACTGTTCACCAGAAAAGTGATCTGTATGTTGTAAAATAGGTTAAAATGGCTCGGATACAACTTCAGTGGATCTGGTGGAGAATATCAGATTCGTTGTCGTCCAGCTGTAAATGGACAACACACTAGAGGGATGGTCAATCAGGCAGCTGTCTCGAATTCTACGCTAGTTCTGGAGCAGGTGTATCGAGTGTACAATCGGAAAACTGACAAGGGTTGCACCCAATGAGCTCATAGCTCCAAGATACGTCAGGAGAATGCTCCTATTCCGCTAACTGATGTACAATCTGATGTGAAGAGACATGACTATTCCACAAGATACCATTACGGTGCAGTAATGTTTTAAGTGTCTGTAGTACAAATAGCTCTGATTAAAGTAATACAAATGTATATCTAAGTTTTTAGTAGCAATACTCGTTTTACATAAAATGAAACTTTAGTATGTCGTGAAGTTAATTTTTCTTAGCCTTTCTAATGAAAACTAAGAAATATATTGTGTGTGTTGTGTGTGTATATTAGGGTTCACTTCACTTTAAATGCGCATGAATCCCAGAGAAAGTTTGGTCAGTAAGTCAATTGTTTAATACAATATTTACCAATAGAATCGTTCCAAACGATTGTATTCTAATTAAAGGATCAATGAAATATTTCTAAAATTAAAGAAAGGACGAATGAAATCTTTCCAAAGATTCTATTCTAAAGAAAGGACCAATGAAATTTCTAAAGAATTCTATTCTAAGAAAAGGATCAATACAATATATTTGCAATGATTATATTCTAAGGAAAGGACCAATGAAATTTATTTACAGGATTCTATTCTAAGGAAAGGACCAATGCAATTTTTCCGAGGATTCAATTCTTAGGAATATATTAATGGAAGAAAGTAACTGAGCATTTACATTCTTTATATTCAGCCAACTCCATACGTTCTTAACTATGCGTAAGCGTGACTATTCCACAAAATACCATTACGGTACAGTAAAATTTTAAGTGTCTGCAATGCAAATAGCTCTGATAAAATAATACAAATGTATTTAGTAGCACTACTATTTTTACATAAAATTAAACTTTAGAATGTCGGAAAGTTAATTCTTCTTAGCTTTTCTAATCAAATCTATAAATTATTTTAGGAATCACCGCAATGGAAATAAGCATGAATCGCAGAGAATGTTTGACTGCGTCTATTGCTTAATCCAATGTTAACGATCAGAATCGTTCCAAACGATTGTGTTCTAACTAAAATACCAATGAAATCTTTCCAAACTATTCTATTCTAAAGAAAAGACGAAAGAAATCTTTCCAAAGGATTCTATTCTAAAGAAACGACCAATGAAATATTTTCAAAGGATTTTATTCTAAGAAAAGGATTAATGTAATCTTTACAAGGTTTCAAATCTTAGGAATAGGCTAATGGAAGAAAGTAAGGGAGCATTTAAATTCTTTATATTCAGCCAACTCCATACGTTCTTAAATATGCATAAGTTTATATATTTGTTCTATTATTCATTGTATCGATAAAAGTGTTTTTTTTAATGGCAATGGGACTTAACGTGTAAAAATATTGCTTTTTTAACCTCGTTTTTCGGAATAAAACTTCATTTTCATTAACTCAAAAACAAACATTATTCTTCAGACATTTCATGTTATGAGTTTTTTTTAATTTAACTTTACCATCCATTGCGAATGTAGCACCTTTTTGAAAACTTTATACCTGCTTTCATTTACGACTACATGTGTCCTATGAACGGTAGCGTCGCCAGTACTCATTTCAGAGGAGCCCCAAAATTATAAATTTATTTTAACCCTACACGAATGGTTTCGACAAGGTATCTCCTCCATCAAGATCTGACAAAGTTTCTAAAAGCGAGGTATCTCGGATTCAAAATGTTGATGAATTTTTGATGATGACGAAATCAAGATCTGGTCAGTTTTTTAAGAATTACGAAATATATTGCCCTTAACTTTAAAGCTGTATTAAAAACCGTATATGAAGCACTAAAAGAAGTCCTTTATGTCAGCCGCTTAAAATAAATATTTACAGTGATTTTCAAGTAGCGATTATAGCAATTAAAAACAGCTTCACCAGTTAGGATTCTCTTTGGAAAAAAAATAGCCTTTTTAATACAAGTTTCAATAAAAATTATAAAATGAATTTTCAATGGATACCATCACATGTTGGCATTCCGGACAACGAGAAATCTAGCTGATTTATTAGCAAAGACTGGAGTAAGTAAATAATCTGACACAGGATAAAGTATCGTCCTAAAGATGACCACCTGTCCGTACTTAAAAAGCTATCGCGAAGATCATCTCCAGTACTGTTGTTCATAATTCCGTAGTGTTGTTCTTGGATACTTTCCTTAGGGATTGCCCTCGGAGCGTCGGCAATAGCCATTTTGGTGCTTCGATGCGACGTTAATTAACTACCTACCTTCTGTCTCATGGCACTCAGTGCAGTGTTCCCACTTCAGCTTAGACTTTTCTCTGTTCGGTTTTGTTCTTTTCATCGTTTTGGTTTTACTTTTTGGTTTGGTAACTCTCGACGCATCGTTTTCCCACATGAAGGTAGTTCCTTCGCTGTAATATAGCAGCCAAAAACCTTACCTTTCGTTAAGTTTTGCGAACCAGTGTAGATACAAATTATGTGGTAGTTTAATTTACGTCGCACTGCAGTAACATAACGGGCTATTAGTGAGGGTCCAGAATCCATGTCGAAGGGAAAGATCAACACCTCGTCATTTTGAACACCGTCGGATAACGAGGACGACACCTCGTAAATTCAGACCGTCAGATGGCACCGTGTACATCGCCACGTAAATTTGAACCGTAATCGAATGACAAGGAGAACGCTACATGAACTCCTACAGCGCTCAGATGACCAGGACACCATGGTAGTTTTAAAATTAACGTCGTACTATAGCAACACAACGGGCTATTGACGACGGTCCGGGATCAATCCCCTAAGGGAAAGATCCGACGACAACACAACGTCATTTTGAACCACTGTCAGATGACGAGGCAACACCTGAACTGGCACCCCACTCTACAAATTTCATCACCAACCCAACGTGAGGACTTTCGGCCACGACAGATTCAAGGTGCATCAGCCGCTTCTACACCATACGCTTACAAACATCCATGCACTGACCCGGATTGGAATCAGGAATCTTCCGTTCTAGAGGCTAACACTTTAACTACCAGATCGGTTGATCGGCCCTTATAATTTCGGACCGCGGATAGATGACGAACTCAACATCTGACCAAGCACCTCTCTATCCTATCTTCAACGCGACGCCAACAGATAAAAATTAGGATGGGACACTTTCGGGTTATCCTGGGCCCCATCTGTCTACTCCACTGCCACTGAAGCAGACACTGAAATTACCTCGTTAAAAATAAAATTAAATAAGCTGATACATAGTTTCCATCAATACAAATTAAACATTAATGTAAACATCAAAGCTCGATACACTTATCCACCCCCTCGCCTGATTAATCCTAATTAGGGAATTCTGGAGCACCCCCTGCCCATAACCAACAACAGCGTTCAACTCCGACGCTTCCACATCTCGATAGCGGGAGAAGGAAGCATCCCTGCCGTCGTAAATCACGACCTACGGAGTTTGGAGAGCTCTCCACCGCTCCACAAGAGTCATAAATTCAGGGCGCTAGGGTTGAAAACTTCCTAATATTTTCGGCCGGACGATATTTTCCTCGCAAGCCGACCCTCGGGGCCCCGGAGGCAGCGTCGCGTGGCCGTTCCGCTAGGTGGCGCTCTGATCTTGCGGGATGGGGCGTTTAAGAAGCGTCGATTGGCAACTTTCCTGGAGGTGGGCAAAAAGTGGGGTCTGGAGATACTACTCGGGGGTTTGATGAATCGGCTTTGGTGCCGTTTTCTGTGCGTGAAGTAGGATGGATAATGTGAAGAAGTGGCAATTTTATCGGTAGTTTCAACGCTCTGTTGAGTTTGGGATCGGAACTGTGGTGTTGACCTCGTCAGGGGATTTGAACTGTGAGCTGGAAAGTATCAGGTTGAGATTGATATCTTAAAATAATTCTGCTGTTAAAAGTTAATGGTTTGAACCTTGCGTGCGTTGGGCAACTTTTCCAGTGGCGAGCGAAACGTGGGGTTTATAGATACAACTTGGGGCTTCTATGAACCGGCTTAGGGGCGTTTTCTGTGCATGAAGTGGTGAGGGTGATGTGAAGAAGTTGGATTTTTATTGCTACTTCCAGCACGCGTATGATTATGGGTTCGAAACTGATGGGTTGCCCTTGTCGAGGGATTTTAACCGTGAGCTGTAAAATATCAGGTTGAGATTGATATTTTAAAATAATTATGCTGTTAAAAAGTTAATGTGTTTTTAACGTTGTGTGCGTTAGGCAACTTTTCAAGAGGCGAGCAAGACGTGGGGTTTAGAGATAAAACTTGGGGCTCTGATTAATTGGCTTTTTAGAGCGTTTGCTTTTGCTTAAAATTGAATTTTTTATCGGTGGAGTTTCAATCGTACTGTTGAGTTTAGGTATGAAACTGATGAACTGACCTTGTCGACAGATGTAAAAAGTCTACCAAAAATTAACCGGTTGAGATTTATATAAAAAATAATTTATGCACTTCTAAAAGTTTGTATGTTTTCTACGCTTCGTACCATATTTCCTATTACTGTACGAATCGTTTTGAGTAATATTTTGGATTGGTGTGGTGTGCAATTTTGGAGAAAAGGTTCCAGCTCTGGTTTTATCTCGTCATCTGACCGAGGATAAAAATGACGAGGTTTTATTAGGTGTGGTCCTCGTATCTTTACCTTTGGGTTTGATCCTGTATCATCACCAGTAGCCCGTTGTGTTTGGACCAAACCAGAAGAGAAAGATTCGAAGACAACACCGCGCCATTTTGAGCCACAGACAAATGACAACACCTGAGTTGGAACCACACTCTCAAAATTTCCACACCACACCAACATGAGGACATTGAGGCCACGACAGATTTAACCTGTACCAGCCCTCTAACGACAGTCTTTGGTTGGATTCCAACTAGCAATCCTCTGGTTACAAATCCGTTACTCTTACAACCAAGCTACCGTTGCCAATTTCCCCAAGATAAATTGAACAGTGAACAAGTGATGTGCTGCTTGCTGTATTGAAATTGTAGCTTCATTATATAGTATATCTCAACTGTATATAAATTGTATATGTTTCTGTTGTTTCAGGATGCATGAACTTTGTATTGACAGTCCAATGGATGGGTAGTAAAAATCAGTAAACTAAATGATTTCGTTATCACGTACAATTTATCGAAAATGTATTTTTTATGAAACTAAAGATGAATTTTATGGGAATTTTTTTTGAATTTTTATTCCGAAATTTTTTTCAACACACGGTACATACAACCCACGATCACCTACTTGTCAAACTAATATTCCAATTTGGCAGCATAGTGAAAAGACCTGTGGTTCAAATTCTGTATAGTGGCTAGGAATCAACCGCCTGACTAACAAATCACATCATATTGGCTGAAAGAATCCCAGGAAATATTCTATGGAAGGAGTGTGACCACATAAGGGAGGCCTTGCGTGGACGTTTTGCTCGGACAATAGTTTTTTCTGTTTATTAATTCTAAAGTTTATATTATCCGGTTCTTTAAAAAAACCTTTCTGTAAATTAAAACTTTCATGTAAGTAAACAGCATTTGTCATTCTTTAATCAGTTCCTATTTTAATTGAACCTGTCATCAATGAATCATTCAAAACGCTACAAAATGGACACGGCGTGCTCATCCCATCCGATCAAATTGGAAGGAGGTACACAGGAAAATTCTATGAGTGACGCAGGGAATATTGTAGGTTTCAGAATGGATATATACGTGTGAACCCCTCATCACGTTTAAGCCATCGTCCCGGTTAGATCAGCCATCGTGCAGCTTAGTATTACCATATAGGGACAAACTTGTCACTATGTTCAATTTTATCAATGGCCATCGATTTATGATTATAACCGGGAGCCGGTGCTTAGTGCTATTGCCCACTGCCCTAGCAACCTGAAAATTGTAGGCCGTGCACATTGGATTTCTCCTAGGGTGAACCTGTCCTCAGGGGCATATTTTCATCAGGTATGTACGGGCTGCATTGGATATAGTGATATATTGCTTTTCCATGGGGTTTACTTTGTTTAGTACAATGAAAGTTGCGCTCTCGGAATACCCAAGCGACCTTTTTCTATTCTCATTGCTCCACTCTTTTCTCCAATCTGTTTTTTCTCCTCTTTCGCGTCATACTCGTATTTTGTTTGATATCGTGACACTAATGTGACCACCACCTACTTTCGACGCGAACGTGAAATAACCAATCACAAAAGGCAGGTGGCAGCACATTGCAGTGAAGTTATATAAAGGATGTCCCAGGGCATCGGAAAGCATTTCAACCGTTGGCGTAATGCAGAAACGTAGCGATTTATCCGACGTCCAAAAGGGCATGGTTATTGGCTTTCGGGCCAAGGGTGGAAGCATTTTGGAAACTGCTAATTTTGTGAACTGTTTGCGTGCCGCCGTGGTAAAAGTATACCGTGCATGGCAAAATGGCACTACCCAAAATCAGCGGCGTGGCACATGTGGTGCACCACGGGCTATAGATGACAAGAGGCGAACGAAGGCTACGGAGATGCGTTCGGGCGAATAGACGTGCAACTGTTGAGCAATTGACAGCCCAAATGAACCAAGAGTGTATCCTCAACAACGGTTCAGCAAACGTTGCTGCGCATAGTCCCCGCAGCAGACGACTGGTTAATGCACCTATGCTGACTGCTGTTCATCGGCGACAAAGGCTGGAATTTGCACGCCAGTACCGCAACTGGACGTCCACAGAGTGGCGACAGGTGGCTTTTTCCAATGAATCACGTTTTATGCTCCATCGGTAACGGTGAATCGGTGAAACGTCTGAAAGCAAACACCCTGCAACAATTGCTGGAAGGATCCAGGCTGGATGAGGGAGAATTATGGTTTGGGGAATGTTTTCCTGGCATTCACTAGGTGCACTCATCATTTTGGAAGGCACAATGGGTCAGCACAGGTACGCATCTGTCCTTGCGGACCATGTCCACCCCTACATGCGAATTATTTTTCCTTAGAATGATGGCATCTACCAGCAGGACAATGCGAGGTGTCATACAGCTCGCAGTGTATGTGCGTGGTTCGAAGAGCACCAGGATGAGTTTACCGTACTCACCGGATTTAAACCCAATCGAGAATCTGTGGGACCACCTTGATCGGGTTGTTCGCGCCATGGATCCTAAACTGCGTAATCTACCGCAGCTAGCCACGGCACTGGAGTTGGCATGGCTCAACATCCCAGTGAACACCTTCAGAAATCTAACTGACTCTCCTCCTGCACGTCTCGCAGCGGTCTGCCAAAGGTGGTTATTCTGGCTATGTATATATATATATATATATATATATATATATATATATATATATATATATATATATATATATATATATATATATATATATATATATATGTAGGGTTAAGCCCCACGGCTATCCTAAGATAAGCATTACAACTTTTACCTGAAAAGAAGTACAACTTTCACTTAAAGAAGCGCGATCGTTTTTTGATCGCGCGCGCATCGGATCACGTTAGACGAGACGATTGATGTTATGTTGACGGACGTGATCGCGATGCGCCATTTTTAAACTCTCTGTACATATTATCTATAATAAATCGAATTCAACTAGAAGTATTCACTTAATAAAACCCCAGCACCCTACATATATATATATATATATATATATATATATATATATATATATATATATATATATATATATATATATATATATATATATATATATATATATATATATATATATATATATACGTGACTGAGAAAACGTGACGCATTCTAAAACCCAACTAATTTATCACTACGACTAGTAAACTCGTGAAGAAATATATCTGGGCAGTTTTGAAAACAAAGGCGCTCGTGTACACTAAAACCAACTAACAATGGTCACGACCTATCAAATCGTGAACAAATAAATTTCATGTTTACTCAGTTCAAAAACATGACGCCAGCAAGAACGTTTAACTATAGTTTACTATCTCTAACTACTAAACGTATAAATCTAACTCTAACTATATTTTCAAATGCCACATCAATGAGAGAGAAAATAAGTTCTGATTATTTCACACGACTTTAACCTATCAACGATGCTCTCATCTAAGGCAGACATTAATAAACTATTCAATAGGGAAAATCCTTGAAATCCTTTTGCGTCGTGTCTAGACACCTTATGTCAGAAAACTGAATACAACATCATGATCAAGTTCCTCTTGCAGAGAATTGCAACACGACTATCTGGAATCTACAAACACAGATGCGAGCAATATTTTATTCACAAAGATTTTCCTACCTGCTTATAGATATAAGATAGAACCCCGGGTTGCGTAATAAAGGTTGCGCTGAGATATTCAGAACAGAACGCTCTTATTACGAATGCTAGAATCTCGATGCCAATACAAGTTGTAACTAAAAGCTTTTGCAAATTTTCGAGCTTCGGTACAGTTGTAATATGTTTCTAAGAATTACAAGCTTTGTAAATATTATCTTTTATGATTTGATTAAATTTATACGTGAAAATAACAAGGAATTATCTATTTTAAGAATGCATTTGGTATAAATAATACAATTTTTGGTATTTACACGTCGAGGTAAAATAAGTATAATCAGGGATTTATCTAAATTGCGATTGAAGTTTTCTTCAGCTTCTCTGTCTCGAAAGCCGAATATATCATGAATTTACTGTGCTTTAGTTTTACTTATGCTCGATAAAATATTGCTTGTTTGTACCCCTTTGAAATTAGTACAATGCATTAGTTTGTGAATGGATCATACATAGATTTGTTTCACTCGAATAGAACATTTAAACTCTGGGAAATTCACATGTTTAGTGCCATCTTGTGCAGTTTGCTGTTTTTCCTGTATGACTTCTATCCAATTTTGACCTTGATCAATAGAATCTTTCCAGAGGATTGTAATCCAAAAAATTAACATTATAATCCTTCCATTGGATTATATTCTAAGGAGAGGTCGGATAGAATTTTCACCAAAAATTTTATTCCCGTCCTATTCTAGAGATTACCAATGGAATATATTATAGGATTATCTCATCCTCCATATGATTATAATAATTCTGTGGAATACCTTATCCATAGGATTATAATCTAAAAAAAAAAGGAGAAATAGAATCCGTCCAACGGATTATATTGTGAAGAGGGGACCAATAGAAACTGTCCTAAAGATTCTATTCTATAGTGAACAAAACGAATCTTTCCAAAAGCTAACAATAATTGGAAATGAACAATAGAATATTTCCAAAAGTATATAATACATGGAAATGAATAATAGAATATTTCCAAAAGGATTATAATCTGAAGAAATGTGAACAATAGAATTCTTTAAAAGGACTCTATCTAGACAGGACAGATAGAACCTTTCCTGAAGATTCCATTCTAGATAACCAATGTAATCTTTCCATAGGATTATAATCTTACGGATATGAACAATAGAATCTTTTCAAAGGATTCCATTCTACAGAATGTGCCAATCTAATCATTTGAAAGAATTCTATTCCAAGGAAAGGACCGATAGAATTTTTCTAAAGGTTGTAAGAATCCATCGATTCATTAGAAAGATGTGATTGTTTAGTCGTTTACCTTATTAAGGGTATAAACAACTCTACACAACTCATAATCAGAAGTTAATGTTTAAAAATATGCAGAATTTATCAAAATTTACTGTTGAAGAATTAGAGAATTAGCAATATCTATCATTTAAGAACTCCTGTATTTATTATTAATCAGTGTCGTATGTCTATATAATGAGAAAATGTTTAGTTTTTGGCATAAATGATTGTAATTATAGTGAGTTTTTTAAAATGGACGGAAGCATAACAGTTTATGACATCTTAAAATACTGTTAGAATTTTACTGTTATTATAAATGGATAATGTCGTTGAATGTGTGTCAGTAGGATCCCAATCCATTTCTAATTAACTTGGAGATGAAAACTCAATCGATTCACTTTTTGGATAATGTCTGAATAGTTGTCGACAAGCTTTCCGGTTACATACATGGAGACAAATGCTTGATAAAAGTATTATGAATTATCTACCAAAATTACAGGCGTTGCTAGAGTTGTATTGGTTAAATGTTTCTTGATATGTGATTTGGCTAATCACTTTTTTCATAAAAAATAATGCAAGCATCAATTAAGTTGAATGTTAATTAAATTTTTAACATCATTTTAACTTTTTCATAGCTTTTATCATCCCTAAAGACTGCATTGCAGATGAAATGAAGCTACATTCCCCAAACTGTGGTTAACAACATTATTGCCATCATGAAATCACGTTGTGATATGTGTGTACAAGTCAGGGGCGATCACATTCCATATTAAATTCATATGCCTTAATTTTTTTCTGAGTTATTCATTTTTTTAACTAAAATTTCAAACGAGTATCCAAGGAAGAAACGGACATCTTCGACTATTGCAAAGGTACGTTGTTTAATGTTAAAAGAAAATCCCCCTAGTCAAAAGAAAGTTGCAATATCATTAAAAAACTCGGTGTCCACTGTAAACAAAATGATAAATGTTGATTTAAATCTTAAGAAAGCGAGAAAACGCGAATGTGCATCGTCTTTCTCCAAAGCATATCGCTGAACGCAGGACGCGCTGCCGAATTATATATAAAGAACACTTATCCGAAGAAAAATGGAAAAAAATTGTCACAATAGATGAATCATGGGTGTATTTAAATGATTGCAGCAAATAAGAGCCATTTATTATCATAAAAGGGGAGAAAAAAAATCGTAGTACATGGTTCACAGAATCGAAAGAAAGTTTTTCTAAGGGATTCATGATAGTTGCTGGTTTTTCATATAAGGACAAGTTAAAAATAAAGAGAGTGGAAAAAAATGTCAAGATTAACTCCAAATACTATCAGGAACATATTTTATCGCCAATTTTTCTGAATGAAATACCATCGCTTTACCCACAGTGTCATCAATCTGTGGAACTCCATCAAGACAAAGCTAGCAGTCACACATCAAAATCCACTGTAAATTTCCTAAAAGAAATGGAACAAAAACCTGGTATCAAGGTCATGCCCTTCACTGATATCCCTACTAAATCTCCCGATGTATCACCTATGGATTTTTGTGCTTTCGGACTTTTAAAATCTGCATTTATCCAAACGTCGTACCACAACCCTTACAGGACTCTGGAAAGCTATTCAGGAGGAATGGGACAGAATACCTCTTCTGACACTTCAAAAGGCATTATTATCCTGGAAATTACGGTGTCGAAAGATAGTTCAGAATAAGGGCTATCAAATAGAACATTTAAAACACAAGAATTTTATGTAATTTAGTTTTGTGAATACAATATACATTGTCTAAAAAATGTGTGAACATACTCTGTATGTTTTACTTGTGTCGCTCTTGTACCTGGTATACGATGTTTTATAATTTCATCATCAATATGAGAGAATTGTAAATAAAATTGTTACGACATTCCTGATTAATTTATTTTGAAGCGAATAAATTTATTTCTTGAAAATTCCATTCAGCTACACGTGAAATAATGGCGCACTGTTTAAAAATAAATTTTATTCGTAACAAATCAAACTCAATCGATTTGAACTTTTCATTCAAATTCAAGTTCAAATTTTGCTTTGTTTTGAAAAAAAGTAAAACACTGCTTCTTCAAAGAATGTTTTACCTGTATCTAAGTTGCGTAACAAGAGTTTCATTTTGTAGAGTAAAAAACGTCAACTTTCTGTCACTTAAGAAAAAATGTTTTCAATTTTTAAAAATTGTATCTCTGATATTATTTCAAGATATTCTGATATTATTCTTGTTTAAAATTCCCTTTCCTCCAACCAAACGTTCAGTTAAGATAGAATCCTTATGATACTTTTTGAATACGGATATTCGATTTCAAGATGTAAATCACGTACTTATTTAAAATGATCTAGTTATTTGACTATGCACTACTAAATAACTCCCATAAAACATGAAACACAAATGAAAATTGAATTGATTTTTAACGTCTTGTAATAAAAATCTGTCACATTTTTGAAACATATTTTAACCCCAACGTATTTCTACCCGTTTTAATTTAACGTAACAAATCTTATTTTAAAGAGCTTTTTTAACTTTCACATCTTACTTAAAAATGTTTTGTATACTTTATTAATTTTTACGAAACTTCATTCTACAAACATTACGTATTCAACCAAAGATTTAATGATAGTTGGTCGAAATATACATATACCTCCAAGAAATCACCCATGTTTAGCAATATTTAGTAGGAAATAAATAAATCATTAAAGTCTAATTCCTAAAATAATATTTCTTCAATAAGTAATATGCTCGAACACATGAATGTAAACAGAAACAAAATTCCGATATTTGAAAAAATGCAGAATTCCGAAGATAATAAAAGATCTGTGCAAACGTGTCGAATTTCGACTTAATCAATATATTCTGAAATAAAACAATTCGACAAAAGACCTTTGAACACTATGGATAGAGACAGTAATGATTTATTAAAAAAATAACCCATATTAACAATACTTGGAAATGCTCAAATATGGCCGCAGTATTTCGCTTTCAACTCAAATAAGAAAACACAGAATTCTAAACTCAATTGAAAATTAATTATGGAGTTGCCAGGTTTCGAAAAGCAAAATTACGCTTTTATGATCAAAGATTTTTTTCATTTGTGCTTTTCGTGTTCCATAACAAAATGTAAATTATGTAGAATTAAATACTTTTAATATTCTTTTTACATCAATTAAATATTTATAAATTTTTTGCACAGGATGGGAAGAAATCAAAATTCAATTCAAATATAAATATCTCAATTTAATTTGTTTTGGAAAAAATTGGTTTTCGAGCAATTGGGAAAACTTGATTTTCTATCAATACTGGGAAAACAATCTGAACTGCGTACATCAATCCTTTTATTCTCAGTCATACCTATGGCGATTTGTCATTTCTATGGTTATTTTGCTGTACTAGAGAAAAATGCTTTAATTAGATACACATTTGTATGCACGAACGTTACAAAATTAGATTATTAATCACAATTAGCATACAAAAATTATGACTGAAAAATAAAGCAGTTAATTCCTTTCTTTGTTCACTATTGCCTTACGTTTTAATTAATGCGTTCATCGAAAACATCTCTCTTCTGAGGATTTTTAAGCTTAAGAATCATCAAAACAATGTTTTGTTTTTAAATATAAAGTCTATCTTATATGTTTCATTTGTATTGATTTTGGGATGTTGGATTTCTCGTAATCATGATTTGTTTAATAATAATAATACAACACTTACATATTCTTCATGCCTTACCCGTTTTTGCATCTTGACGTTATTCTCTTGTTTTAGAAATTATATTGCTTACCATGCTATGAGCAGCTTTCTGCGCGCTTGCATGGTTAGTTTTGACTTTCGTTTTCTGGTTGAATACCCCTGCTTTTCATTTTGCTCTTTCGTTAGTTTGCGTATTTGAATGATATAAATATTTACCTGTAACAGGTAGTTGCAGCCTTGGCGCACTATTTTACCAGTGTGTCATATTTGCATTTTTATTTTTGTTTTTATTATAAATATAAATAAATAAATATATTTTTTATGTTTTTTAACTTCAAAATGAAACTAGGGCAAATGGTAAGAGCGACTCATGTTCATTACATGATGCAGTTGAATAAAATGAATTTGAATGACCTGTTAAAAATTGTCCTATAGGTAAGTCATGAATTAGATACAGTTCAAAAATATTAAATCCATTTCTGCAATTTTCTGAATTAAAAAAAAAAAAAAAAAAACGCTTATGTACCACTAAGAAGAAAATCTTCATTTATGAATCTGTAGAACACTCTTCCTTACAGTACGATGCATGTGTAGGACAAAATATCTGAAAGGGGTAGTTGACTGCTCAGATCTCAGCGCAATCGTTTTTCCTATTTCCGCTATTTCCGTACTGGGTGACATTCGATGCAAATGATAATAAAGATCACAACAATAGTTTACTGCTTGCGTCAAATACACTCCTTCGAATACGTGTAGTGCATATCCTAAGTTTAAATTCAACCTATCTGTCAAGAATAAAGTGTGTGTGTGTGTGTGTGTGTGTATAGTATTCAACAATATAAATCACTTAAGTTCAATATCACCGCAAATCCTTTTCCAGAAGAAGAGGTTATTAAGGTCTTTTTCTTACTATCCTTTGACTTTTATCATTGTCACTCAAAAATGGATATTTCAAAAGCACGATTTTAAATTTACTTTTTCGATTCATTTACAAAGGTTCTGTGAGGAAGCGATTATGTACTGTTGTAATTAGCCTTTTAATAATTAAAAAATATTTCTAGATTTTTTTAAATTTATAAATAAATTTCGTGCACAAAAAGCACGATTTTAAATTTACTTTTTCGATTCATTTACAAAGGTTCTGTGAGGAAGCGATGATGTACTGTTGTAATTAGCCTTTTAATAATTAAAAAATATTTCAAGATTTTTTAAAATTTATAAATAAATTTCCCATGCCTTTCGTAACGCAAGCCTGAAATCTAATGTTACTTTCATGAATAGTTTTGCATTCGTATAAATAAAAGCAAATATCTCGTATAAGCATTCCTGTATGGATTTTTATTCTTTATCTCTTAGGAATAGCCTCTTCCAGATATATAGAACGTACTTATAAAAAATTCACTCCGTACTGCATCGACCTTTAATCAGTAATTAATTAGATCCTTATTTTTTACCAATTGCCAGCAAGGCTATTACATGCATTTCCAATTAAATCGCTTGGGAGCAGCAAGTCATCTGGATCATCCAATAGAATTATCTCGAAAATACAACACCGGCCAATCAAGAAACCCGAATAAAGTGTGATGCAGCGACTCGACACACACAAGAGTCTTAGTCCTCGGGATTAAGTCTTAGCTCTCAGACTCTATCAATGCTATTCCGTGTTCATTGTACTGAAAGCAAATCGCCTATTCAGTCGTCTTTCATAATTGGGTTGAGTGAATTGCTTATTATTCATCCACCGCCCCATACATCGATGAAATGCGTAGCATTGCTTTTCAATCCATTAAATCACCCGGGAGTCGAAATGCATTGTAGTGCTGAAAATACTGAAAGAAGTATATGAATTATTTCGTTACGAGAAGAATTAATATTTCTGCTTAGACCACACATTTCCAAACCTTTTTGGATCATGGCATTCTTTATCTAAGATCTAGTCCACTCCCAGAGGCACCTTTTCATGAAAAGTGCACAATTATTTTGTAAATTATTGCTCAATTATGCTGTATTTCAATTAAATTAAAAGTTGATATTTTGGCGAACACACTCATACGTCTATACAGTAAATTAAATTTCCAGGTAGTTGCCTCGGCGTGGTGTGGAAATTTGGAGAGGGGAGTGACAGCTCAGTTGTTGACCTCGTAATCCGAACGTGGTGTAAAATTACAAGGTGTTGTACTCGTATGTCTCATCGGGATCGATCCCGAAGAGACATACAACATCTTGTATCACATCGTCACATACGAGTACATCACCTTGTATCATCACCTTGTATCACAGTCACCAGTATATCGTCATGCTGTGCCAGTGCGAGGTTAATTTAACTTCCTACCACACATTCTAGGCACAGCTCATTCTGGGCACACTTTGCAAAGAGGTCACACATTCACTCCAGGTGAAAAACCATCCATGCTATAACCCCTTATTTGAACTAGGAATCTTTCGATCCAGAGACCAGCACCTCACCACCATTCAAGGTCCATTGGTCACCATGCCATCGTCCATCCATTTGTTCCGGCGTTAATAGTCTGTTGTGTTGCGCTAGTGCGAGTTTAATCAACTACGTACCTCGTACTAACGAAGCCTCATATAATTGAAAATCGGACCACTCACAGTGGAGAGTGGCATGCCAGTTCAAGTGTTGTCTCGACATCTGACCATGGTTCAAAATTACTTGGTGTTGTCCTCTTATCACTTCCAACGGGATCGATTCCAGACCGTAACCACTAAGTCCGTTGCGTCGCTCCAGTGTGACGTTAATTCAATACTTCAATACCAGTCTAATACCAGTCAAACGTGCGATCTGTGTTTTTGTAAGACACAGACGTACATGTGTTAAGTCATCAGCAAAGGAGGGAAGTTCAATCGGTATTATACAGGGTGGTCCCGAATTCATGGTACAAACTTTAATGGTAGGTACAGGACATTGTAACAATGATTTATTGTATAGGAATGTATAGTCGCAAGTGACGCGGTGAGGCGAAAACAGGGGAAATAACGGCCGAAAGGAAAAACAAAGATTTTATGGGAAGCGTTGTTGACAAGTGTCATGTTTACAGTAATTGTTCAAAATTGCGTCCACCAGTATCGATACATGCTTGACAGCGTCGGTGGAGCGATTGGCGTACACGTTCAAAGATGCCTGGTATTTCACGCACACCTGCAGCAGCTACAGATAAGCGAGCGACGAGATCCTCATCTGAGTCAACTGGAGTCTCATAAACAAGATGCTTTAGATGTCCCCATAAAAAGTAATCGAGGCTCGATAAATCGGGAGATCGGGGTGGCCAAGGGACTGGTCCACCACGCCCAATCCATCGAGTACCAAACGTGGCATTCAGGTAATTCCGTACATCAATGCTGAAGTGTGCTGGCGCCCCATCGTGCTGAAACCACATGCGGTTACGAATGGCGATCGGAACATCATGCAGCAGTTGTGGTAACACTTCTTTCAGAAAAATAAGATAGCTTCCGCCAGTGAGCCGCGTGGGTAGTAAGTATGGGCCAATCAAAAAGTCGTTCACAATACCAGCCCACACATTAATACTGAAACGTTGTTGAAACGCATGTCGACGCGTTGCATGTGGATTATCGGTTGCCCACACATGGGAATTGTGCGCATTAAAGACACCCTCGCGTGAAAATGTCGCTTCATCTGTAAATAGCACATAATCTACGAAATCCGGCTGCAACGCACATTGCTGCATCGCCCACAGGCAGAAGTTCACGCGGCGAGGATAATCTGCCGGATTCAATGCTTGTACTTTCTGAAAATGGAAGGGGTGTAAGCGATTTTCGTTTAACACTCTGCATACAGTCTGATGACTCACACCTACGTCACGCGCAACAGTTCTTGTGCTTGACTCGGGTCTATCAGCCACAATGTTCAAGATGCTTTCTTCCAGCCTTGGAGTGCGTACAGCTCTTACTCGACCAGCGCCATGTCTGTTGACGTCGAACGCACCTGTTTCACAAAGTTGACGATGTAACCGTTGAAAAATTCTATGATCCGGCATTCGTCGATCAGGATACTCCGCGCGATACATTCGTAACGCAGCTCTGCCGTTACCATTTGCACGGCCGTACATGTAATGCATGTCTGCTTTTTCTGCATACGTAAAGTCACCCATCGTCTACGGCAGCACAATTGTGAATGGCGCTTTTCCCTACTGCGATGCATCATGTTCAACAGCGGCTAGACATCTACTGCCCTCTACCGGCAATGATACCAACCGATCACTCCATTTCTCTTTCCTTTTATTTCCCCTGTTTACGCCTCACCGCGTCACTTGCGACCTATACATTCCTATACAATAAATCATTGTTACAATGTCCTGTACCTACCATTAAAGTTTGTACCATGAATTCGGGACCACCCTGTATGAAGGAGGGGGGAGATATCCGTGACAAAACATCTGAGCTAAGTTAACCTTCAACTGAGTGAAAAGGTTCTCATCCAAGTGATCTCATCGTGAAGAAAAAATAAAAATGTGAATTAGATTTGAAAAAATAGTAAATATCTTCATAAAAATTAATTCCACATTCCACGTATTGACGCAAGTGAAAAATGCAATCTTGTTATTCATCCATCTCCATTTTTCTCTATGATTTCAAGTTAACCGTGATATTTAGTTATCGTTTAGGAGGTTCGTACGTATATACGATAACGTTCTACGGTCAACATTTAGGAGAGCTATATATGATATGGATGATATGCGTCATCTTTTTCGTCATCGTACTGGTAAATACATTTGCATGGTATAATACTGAAAGAATAAAAATATTTCGTTATAAGTAGTTGTATACTCTATTAAAAATTTGAAAAAATAAAAGTTATACTTAATCGACTGTTACTGAAACCTTCAAAATGTGTGTGGACATAGCTATTTTTTTTTACTTAAGTACAGATATATTCTGTTCCAACAGCTACTGCACAAATTATATATTTGTTAAATGATAACAATGCCAGACAAAATTTTGGGTTTTATGGGGCAAAATCCGAATGAATAATCCACGTTGGTGTAGTAGTAGGTAGGTATTTTAATTAGCATAGAACAAGAGAAACACAACGAGCTATTGACGACAGTCCGAGATCAATCTCCGAAGGAAAAGATCCGTGGATAGCACCATGTAATTTTGAACCACGTTCGAATGTCAAGGTCACACCTGAGCTGGCACCCAACTGTCCAGATTTCTACACCATACCAAAGTGAGGACATCTGATGATTGGTAATTTTTAATTAACGTCGTAACACAACGGGCTATTGACGACGATCCGGGATCAATCCACTAAAGGAAATATCCCTGGACAACACCACGTAATTTTGAACCACGATCAGATGACGAGGCAACACCTAAGCTGGCACCCCATATTCTGAACTTCCACACCAACTCAACGTGAGGAATTTCGGATGCGACAGATTTAATGTGCACCAGCCGCGTATTTGCCATATACTGATAAATATGCATGCACTGACCCTGATTCGAACCAGGAACCTTCCGATCTAGAGGCTAACACCTTAAGTACCAGACCGGTTGGTCGTGAGGACATTTGAGACCACGACAGATTGAACACACACCAGCTCTCTTTGTACATGATGGTGTTTGGTTGGGTTCGAGTTCACAACCCTACGGTTGCTAATCCGTTACTCTTCAATATGGACATCCGTGTCCCCACTTTGGCGTTGTGTGGAATCTTGGAAAAGCTGTAACTGAGGTGTGACCTCGTCATCTGACCGTGGTTTAAAAATTAAGTGCTATGTTGTCCTCGAATGTTCGGGTTAGATATCGGACAGTCGTCAATAACACGCTGCGTTGGAACGATTCGACGTTAATTTAGGTACCTACCATTAGAGTAATCTTCGACAGTGATAACATTACTGAAATTGACAATTGTAAAATATTCCATCACAAAGTATGCGTATGCAGAGTTACAATTGGGGTAAACAGATGACTTAATCCACATTAAACTGTCTCGAAATATCTGAAATAATTTATAATACAAGGACACCAGTTTTTTATTAACCGTTTTGATGAACAATCGAATCCCTCTATTCCAACAGATCATCACATGTTCAGTTAAAATAAGACCGATGTAGGTAATTTTAAAATCTAAAAACTGACAATTTCATGAATACTAAAGATATCGACACTTTAGAATTTAACATTCCAAAGCATTTAATAGCAACCCATGTTATAATTAATCACGAAACTTCTTCAGTCAATAAAAAGAGTAAAGTCAGATAAATATGTTTGTCATCAAATATATTTTTTTGTTCATGTTTGTATTTAAGGTGACAGTGAATAAAAAAAATGCGAATTGGTTTTGAAAAAATAGTAAATATCTTCATAAAAATTCATTCCAAATTCCACGGACATTCGTATTGACGCAAGTGAAAAATGCAATGTTGTTATTCATCCATCCCCATTTTTCTCTATGATTTGAAGTTATCCGCGGTATTTAGTTATTTATGGCAGCAATAATTCAAATTTGTATTGATAATTCCTATAGTAAAAAACATAAAACTTTTTTATAAAATATTTGGCGAAGTAACGTATGCTTTCAAACTATGGTTTCAAACATCGGAACTAGTCTGTTATTTGGATGAATGTTGAAAACTTATTTACTTGCTTAAGAAATAAAGCTATGGAAAAAAGATCGTAAAAAGAATTACGGATAGAGTAGAAAAATCTTCCATGCATAGATTCAAAGAAGCGTAGAAGAAATATGAGATGCTAGGATTTCTTTTTATAGATTCTTGTGGATTGTGTGGTTACTTACGTTTAATGATCTATAAGCAGGATTGATGAGGTTGTTAAAATTAAGAAATAAAAACGCCTTTCTTTAAACGATTTCTATAGAGGTATATCCAGTATTTTCTGGAAAAATCTTTCAGGGTTTTGATATTTTTAGGGAATGTTGATTCTCACTGATCATTGACTTCATTCATTAAATGAATTTTATGAAGGAGATACATAAACGTGACGTATCGTTTAATCAATAAATATATTACTAAGAATATTGCTTAAAATGTTTTCAGGGAGGTATAACTAGATGTGTATGACCTATGATGGGATATGATTAGACAAAATCATCTAATTAGTGCAGAAATGATGGTTGAATCGAAACCCTGTAATAATCACAATGATAACAATGATGTCGAATGAATTCCCTTTCCAATTAGATAATAATATTTGGGTTTTATCTAATTGTATTTTTCTTTTCTTATCTTTTGCAAGTCTAATTTTAATTATAGACTAACTATACTTTGATATCATCGGCTACAAATCTTAGTATATATCTTCAAACCCCATAGATTACAAAACATGTAGTTATATTTATGTAAAAATATGGATAACATATCTTAAATGTATTCGTCTAGGGAAACAAGATTGGATACATCTTTGAAAATAATGAGGAGAAATTCCAGACACAGTATTTCTAGTGACGAGTTTAAAATCCCATTCTGCTTCATTACAAGTTACAACAAATCAAATAGTATTCAAATATTTTTTATTAATATGATAATTTCAGGAAGGATTTTTACACGGTCTGGGTGTTACCAACTCGATATTGTATTGACAGCTTTGTTATTGTGACTGTCACGCCTGAACTAAAGTGAGGTA
This sequence comes from Metellina segmentata, assembly GCA_947359465.1. Taxonomy (NCBI): domain Eukaryota; kingdom Metazoa; phylum Arthropoda; class Arachnida; order Araneae; family Tetragnathidae; genus Metellina; species Metellina segmentata. Next base: position 113,408,068 of record OX375873.1, read on the forward strand.
ACCCAAATAGGCTAAGAAGAAATGCAGATTTTATTGGGTTAACAAACAACGTGGCCTGTAGATATGAGGATGTATGAGTGACTAGGTTTACGACTAATATAAGATACTAGGGGGCATGCCCCCTGCTCGCTAACGCTCGCCAACCCCCGGAGGATTGCTTCGCAATCCTCATTGGTTCGCTGCGCGAACCTATGCTCGCTTCGCTCGCCTCAATGAAGACATGTGTCCTAGCAAAAGGGATTGTTTACAAAATATGTTACCAAAAAAATGTTTTTCAAATCTAAATTTGCTGTATTACAGAAAAAATATATACAGTAACTCTAAAATCAGAATTCAAATGAAAACTTTGTGCAAATTTTGACTCGAAATGTGAGCGTTGCTTTGGAAATTGAATACCCAGCATGTTGTTTGTGTGTACATTTTTCCAGCACTCAAACGACCCACACTTTTTCATTGAGTTTGTTGCCGAAAGTTGTAGTGCAAGCGTCTTGTTGAACTATAATTGTTGGCCCTGAAAAGGACCGTTTTTTAAATGGCCCTGAAAAGATCCTCCGCTTTCTTTGATTTCTATTATAAACTGACTGCAACAGCTCATTAAAATTTCCTTTTTTTTTCAATAAAATTTCATCCGATAACGCTATAAATTCAATCCATGCGCGAGACTTCGCGATAAACAAACAATCGTACAGTGTTGCCAAAACGCGATTACAAATAACGTCTTTTTCGTGAGCCACGTAAGAGAATTATATATATATAGATTTGGTTAACATAATGTTAGTGGGTTTTACCATGACTCAGTGGGTTTGCCCACTGCTTTAGAATTCAACTACTTACTACACATTCTAGTACAACACGTTTGTATGGATGCTTTACATTAATTATAGATGAACAGACACACATTCCATAACCATATTGTTACCTGGAATTTTCGAAACCAGCACAGTTGACATACCGAAAACATAAATTTATTTACACAGTCAGTAGTGCTTATCTTACGGTATTGCTAGCTGTGTTCGTTGTGAAAACTTCGAAACTGAATAATGGAAAATGAACCAGAATTAAACAAAAAAGATACTAGTATCTAATGAAGTAAGTATTTTAATTAACGTCATATTGGACAATACAACAAGCTATTGACGATGGTCCGGGATTAATCCCCAATAGAAAGATCAGAAGACAACACCACGTAGTTTAGAACCACGGTCAGATTACGAAACACCTGAGCTAGCACCCCACTCTCCAAATTTCCACACTACGCCAATGCGAGGACATTTGACAAGTAAATGGACACGCCAACACTAGGAAGGCTTGACTGACAGAAAGGAGCTCCGAGGTACCCTAGTGATACGTCGGGAGGAGAGATTACTAGGAAACCTCAGAGTAATGCCAGTTACACATAACTGAACTGAAATCACATAACTGAAAGTATTGAGTACAATGAATTTTTAAATACTATGGGTTCCTTATAATGATTTTATCCATTAAGCCTAGTATAGGGTCTTTGATTCAGCTATATTTGGGTGTGACAACCGTCAAAAATATTTTTCAAAATAAAAACATCACTGAAATAAAGTTAGGAAAAATTTAATAATAATAAAAAAAAAAAATAAACGTCAGTCACATTACAAAGAAATCTGTTCTACTCAAATATATTGGCATTTCTTTAATTAACGTCGTACTAGATCAACACAACGGGCTATTGATCATGGTCCGGGTTCAATTGCAAAAGGGAAAGATTGGAGGACAACACCACGTAATTTTGAACCACGGTCAGTTGACGAGACAACACCTGAGCTGGCACCCCACTCTCTAAACTTCCACATCATGCCAAAGTGAGGACATTTTAGACCACGATGGATTTAATATGCTCCATCCCCTTTTGCACACGACAGCCTTTGGCTGGATTGAACTCGCAGCCCTCCGGTTACTAATCCGATCAAAAATTTTTTTCCGATACCAAAATTGAAATATCATTGCTCAACAAAATGGATCGAAAGCAAATCACAATCTATCTTCATGGATGGTAGGTATATCAATTAACATCGCACTGGAGCAACAAAACGGGCTATTGACGACGGTCCAGGATCAATCCCAACGACAGCACACTAGGAAAAACCTAGTGGCAAGTGGTGAGTCCGGGAGCAGAAAGTGCTTAAAACTGCAACACATATGTCGCAGAACAAACAAAATCTTTGCAGAACAATATTTTCTTAATTTTATCAAACTTTTGGCAGATTTTTTCACTAATCATGTTACGATCTTCTACAGTACAAAGCGCGCTCCTTTCCACACCTTTTCTCTTTTCTAGATACAGAACAATCTCCCTACACCGCCCCAAATTTCCACAAACACTTTATAAATAACACATTTTCAATATCAATGACAAAATATTTAACTTCATAAGTTATCGGCAGAATTGCAAATTCTGAAAGTGTGTCTTGGTTTCAAATAAAGTAAGAGTTGATCAAGTTTGATGTTTTATTAATATGTAATACATATTTAGCCGGTAATTGTGTTTTACGTCTCTCTTTTTATTTTACTGCAGTTTTCAAAGTTCGGACAAAATGACTGCAAAACAATTGCAATTGCTTGGAGTTGTGTTACAGAGTTACTAGTTACGGCATAGTACTTGGTTGGTCACAAGATTACCTCTTTGTATAACTCTCGCTTGCTGTTTTTTATCTTTTTTCCATCCTCTTTGATTACTTGACGTTGTATGTCTTGTGTTTGGCACAGCATGGCCAAATAATGAGCTCTGCGCCATAAAATCTAAAACCAACCGATCTTGAAGAGAGAAATACACCCATAGGAGGTTTGTACCTGTGACACCTGAATCTAGCGCAGTGGGAAACTCAATCAATTACTCCGCTACCCTCTTTGAAAGAATGCTTGGTTCAATCAAAATCATTAAACGCAATGTTACTTTATTCACATATACATGATTAGCAAACCATCTTTTTAATGATGGAAAAAACTTTTACTTCAGATACTTACGAAGAACTGATACCAAAGTATGAAATTTGAAATAGCCAATCTTCAAACTGACGCCAAATGTACAATTTTGCTAAAATCCTAAAAATTATATCGCTTCAGATAAGTAAATCTGTATCATCGAGATAAGCTGAGAATAATCTGTTTCTCAGATGATTCAATTTCTCAAGTGATAGTTCTATGATTGCATTATAATATAAGTTGGATTTATGCATTTTCAAGCGCAGTTTAGATAAGCAAAATAAAAATATTAATATTGGATACATAGTGACTCTTGGTTCTTTGTAGAGGAGCATCTTACAGTTTGGCGAAGTAATCGATTGAAAAAGGATTTTACTATTTATATTTTAAGAAATTAAATACAAAATAATTATTTTTTCAAGGCGCGTCCAGATGGTCAATATTAACATCATTTAATGTATAACAAATTCTCGGTAATTTGGATGACATGTGAGCAACAAGGAAAGAAGCAGTAAATCTTGAAAACCTCACCGGTAAAGATTAAGAAACATGTGCTGCGATTAATATGAAATTACTTGACCAACGACGATTAAATGTAACGACGATGTAAATATAAAATCTACAGCTCGAAATTGATTTCTCAGTTTTGCCACAACAAAGCTTAAGTATTCATAGTTTGAGCTAGAAGCTGCCTAATATAGCATAAGAAAAAAATACAAAATCTCTGGTCTAAGAAATATTTTAGTAGTCTCATTATAGAAAGTATAGTGTGAAACATAATGATGTAAATCATAGCAGGACCTGCAAATTAGACTAGAGGGGAAAAAATATCAGAGATCGATATAGACTTTTAATAAGTGAATGAGATACAATTCCAGTGGACGTCCAGAAATTAATTGGGGTAGCAGGACTGAATTGTTAACTCTTTACCACATACATTATAGGATAGAATTAACATCTCTCTCTCTCTCAGTAAATGTACATTTAGAAAATGTACACAAATTACCATTTTATATTTTTGACACTTCATTTCGACTTATGAAATGTGCATATCGATGCTTATAATAATTATAAGTGGGTTTTAAATATGGTACGAATTGTGAGTAACGGCAATGTAATCAATATATGAGTCACTCAGAAGCCAATGTGGCTGAGTCCATTTTTTTTATATTTTCTGATTTTTGTAAATTTTAATGGAATTTTTATTTTTATTTTTTGGTTATTCAAGGATTTACTAGTTGATTCGTGTTTACTTGGTCAGAAAGCCCTTTTTTAGCTTCTAACTGTGTTGTATAATAATTTCCGACGATTGTGAATAAGTCCACTTTTTTTTTCAAAATTTTTTTACATAAACTTTGATATAAAAAGTAAATTCTTCTTCTTTCGATATGTGTTTTAACACTAAGGCCGCGGTTGTAAACAATTAAAAATTTTTTTTATGTATGGTTCTCCTGTAAGTTTAAGTTCTTGAAATCTCGATAAACGTACAAAAATAGAAAAATATCTTATATATTTGACATCCCATCGCTTTCAGCGATTATTATTTTCAATCGGTTTACTAGGTACGTCGTTATCAATTTTTATAATATTGTAGTCATTTAAAAAAAAAAATCGCTAGGTGGCAATTTTTATCTGTTACCATGGAGTGATTTTCGAGTGAAATGCCTTTAATTCTGTAGTGTTGATTTGAAGTATTATTCAGAAACACGTTCACAAATAATTTTAAGTCATACCGTATAAATAATTGAAAATATTATTTTTATTCCAATTACCATAAGTGAGTTGTTGAAAAACTTTTCAAATCCACTTTGGTGGTAAGTACGAGTATTATTTTGTAAAAACATCAAAATTGTACCTATTTTTTTTATTAGATCACAAAAAAAAATCTGAGATATTTTTGCATATCTGATATATTTCTATAAAAAATAGGGGGTTCTCAGAATTTTAATAATTACTTTATGTCTGCTTTGGGAGGAGAAAGGTTGAAAATCGCTGCCCTATCATGTTTCTGGAACCTAAATAAATCCACAAGAATATTGCAAATATAGAAATATGTGCCCACTAATTATTGGTACTGTAATTCAAGTTAATGTAGTAATCTTGAAAGTTACTCTTTCCGTTGTCCGGTTGATCTATTAATTACTTAGAACTTAATTAAACTGCTTTTCATCTTCTGGTATAATGAGTATTTGAACGAAACTTCCAAGAATTTGTTTCAGTGTGCGACTTTCGATTAAGTTAGTTCCGATTTGAGGAGCAAGCAAAATAAAATAATATATTATCTTTTAACAATCAAAACTTGTAAACTTATGTGACTATTATGTAAAGAACATCAAGTACAAAATAATTATTGTTTTTAAGTACTATTGCGTTAGTATTGATATCAATGATATATGAATGAAAATTATGAAAACTTTCTAACTGATAAAACATAAAAATACTACCTACACTGTTGAAATAGAAGCAGTCATTGTATTGGATAAATTGCTTTCTAGAAATCTGTTTTTTTGAATAACCCTCCAAGTGGTTTGCAATAAGTATCTCTCCCATCGAGATCTAACCAATTATGCTAATGACGAGATATCTCGTCATCAAGAAATACCAATTCTTTTATGGCGAAGAGATCAGGATCTGGCTTATTTTCATAGAATGACGTGATATCTCGCCCAGCAAGATCTGGTCAATTTCGATAAGGACGAGACACCTCGTCCAGCAAGAGCTGGTCAGTTTTCTTTTATTGACGTGATATCTAGTCCATCAAGATCTGGTCAGTTTTTTACTGACGAGATATATCGTCCATCAAGATCTGGTCAGTTCTAGTAATGACAAGACATCCAGTGCATCAAAGCAGGTCAGTTTTCTTCTATTGACGTGATATCTCGTCCAACAAGATCTGCCCAGTTTTTTTAACGACGATATAACTCGTCCATCAATATCTGATGAGTTTTCTACTGACGAGATATCTCACCCATCAAGATCTGGTCAGTTGCGGTGGTTACGAGAAACCTCACCGAGAGAACCACCACCAAGGAGGGTTGAAATTATTTCTGTTTATAATTAGATGCGGTTGGATTTCATTATACCTGCTGGATCAGTGTCGCGAAATCGCTTTCTACATTCTAACAACGCTCCCGGTTTTAAAAATATTAAACAATTTGTTTCATGCACTGCTTATTACTAATTTGTCGAAGGTCCATACCTTGACCCACCACAGCTTGCAGACAAAACAGCAACACAATCTTGGTACAACACGTGGTAATCAACATCGTGCGAGATCTCCGGCGAAATCACTTGTTTAAATTCACAGCTGTGGAAGCACAAGAGTAAGAGAGCATAATTCGCCAGGAGGCAACTCAGTAGGAGCGAATACTTAGTTCCCTCGCGAACTTTTCTTTTCCTGTTTTGGAACTATCGGAGTCCGTGGAAAAGATCCCGCTTCGGGAGAATTTTCCTGTTTTCCGACTGTTTAGCCCGGGTATCTGGCTGAGAAGTAACGGCGCTCCGGAATCGGAGGGGAGGATCGGAGCTTGGCGGGAACAGTTGATGTCCTGGTATCGCGCCAAATCGCCAGAAGAGCGACCCAATCAAAACTTCCCGGTCTAGACTCTATGAAATGCTGTCACGTTGGCGTGGTGTGGAAGTTTGGAGAAGGTTGGGTGTAGGAATTGCAATCCGATCCGGCAGATCCGGCATCATTTAGCTACCTACCAGAACCGGCAACACCTATCGGACCCAGTCAGGATCCGATAAACCCGAATTTTTAAAAAAATTAAATAGTCGATTATTCAAACCCCACTTTAAAGTCGCGAAATCGTTTATTAAGCAATCGATTGTGAGTTAATCGATTTTATATTTTTCAATCATTAGTTTGGAGGATTCTATCAAAAATAATAAATTAAACTAGGGGGCCCGCCCCCTGCTCGCTAACGCTCGCCAACCCCCGGAGAATTGCTTCGCAATTCTCATTGGTTCGCTGCGCGAACCTATGCTCGCTTCGCTCGCATCAATGAAGACACGTGTCCTAGCAGAAGGGATTGATTACAAAATAAGATATTCCAAAAAAATATTTTTCAAATCTAAATTTGTTGTATTACATAAAAGATATATACAGTACCTCTGGAATCAGAATTTAAATGAAAACTTTGAGCAAATTTTTACTCGCAATGTGAACGCTGCTTTGGAAATTGAATACCCAGCATGTTGTTTGTGTGTACATTTCCCCAGTACTCGAGCCACCCATACACTTTTTGACTGAGTTTGTTGTCGAAAGTTGTAGTGCATGCGTCTTGTTGTACTATAATTGTTAGCCTTGAAAAGGACCGCTTTTTAAATAGCCCTGAAAAGATCCTCCGCTTTCTTAGATTTCTATTACAAACTGCAACAGCTCGTCTAAAATTCATTTTTTTCAATAAAATTTCATCCGATAACGCTATAGATTCAAATGAGGCGCGAGGCTCCTAGTAAACAAACAATCGCACAATGTTGCCAAAACGCGGTAACAAATAACGTCTTTTTTGCGTGCCACGTAAGAGAAATATATATATAGATTATGAATAATATTTTTTTAATAAAAAGGAATTAAAAAAACAAATTCTGCAAGAAACTGAAGACTATTGCAAAAAGACAAACTTCTGCCCAAGACATTAAGACATTCCTTCACCCCCATCCGATCATAAACTTGCCAGTCCCTTCCCTCATTGACGGCGAATTCACGTCACACGAACACAAGGGCAGGTGACGCGGCGTTCTAGCCCCTTGACCGGAAAGAACTGTTGAATTTTTGACGTGAAATGACGTAGAGTTAGGCCCGGTGCACACATCCGGTTTTTCAACGCGCGGCGCCGTTGCGGCATCGAAGCCCAACTATGCACGCATAACTGTGAAATGACCCAAATTCTCATTTCGCGCCATTTGCGATAAATATTCTATCGAAGAAAACGTGTTTATTTCGCTTACTTGGTGTAAAAAAAAAGTATATTTTGTAACAAAATAGACGTTACTGGATACAACCATTTATTAATTATTATATATATTTTATTTATATATGAAAACAAGGTACTTCAGAACGAAGAAACGTTTGCGGCGCCGTGGAGAACTGCGGTACAAATTGCACGCAAGTTGGACGTAGCAACGGTGCCTGAAGCATGTGTGCACTACTCCATTGGATCTAATGTATCTCAGACCGCATTTCCATTGCGGTCTCGGCGCCGCACGTTGAAAAACCGGATGTGTGCACCGGACCTTAATCTGCTCCGATGGAACCACGGGACCGAAACCACTTTGTGTTTTGTAAATTTAGCTTCGAAAATGCCTTTACTGCTAGCTTAGTAACTAGTATTAATACAATTAAATGTGCTGCTTATTCGAAAGCTGATTTAAATTGCCTAAAATCAACTCGCCACTTAAATTTATCACGACGTTACAGTTTCTCATATGACGTTGGCATTGATATTCAACGGATCACCAGAGACGAGGTAGCCCGGTTGGAAGAGTAACGGATTAGCAACCGGGGGTTGCAAGTTCGAATACAATCAAAGACCGATATGTATAAAGGTGGCTGGCGTACGTTAAATCTGTCATAGCCTCAAGTGTCCTCCCGATGGCGTAGTGTAGAAGTTTGGATAATGGCGTGCGAGCTCTGGTGTGACCTCGTCAACTCATGTTTCAACGTAATACTGCACTCGGATTTTTCCCTTCCCGATCCGTCGTCAATAGCCCGTTGTGTTTCTTCAGTGCATCGTTAATTAAAGTACTCACATAACAATTCAACGGTTCATCAGCTATTCCATCTACAGCGAATATTATGTCGGAGTTGTCTTCTTATTTCTTGCACACTTAAGCGATGAGGTACCTTTCCCGCGACAGGGTTTGGGTCGCTTGCTTATGTTGACACTAATGACCATAATTTAAGTAGGATCGCTAAATAAAACCCTTGTCACCATGAAATAAAAAAATATCTTCCATCTGTCACCGAAAAGAAGTATGACGGAGCACTGAAATGAACATGACTCATTACATAAAAATTAAGACACACACAAACGCCAAAAAAAAATTCATCTTTATTACTCTCTATAGACTATCTAATATTCACACTGTGCTTGAAGAAAGATAAAATGTGTCAGCAATAAAGTTAATTCAGTCAAAATAAATTATTAAAACCATTAAAAACTATACTGTAATTGTAGAATTTATTATTTCACATTGATGTAAACAAACTCACAGATAATTTTTAAACGATTTCACTTACGAGGTCCGTCCGGAAATTATCCAGCCATGTAATATGAAACAAGATACATTGTAGATAGGGCTTTTGCCACGTTGTATTGTACAACATAAGCACCTTGGAACTACCCACAGTTTAAGTAAAAAAAACACAAGACAACTTCAAGTAAATGCCATTAAACAAGTAGGTAGGTATTTAACGTCGAACTGGAAAAACACAAGGAGGTAGTGGTGATGGTCTGGGTCATTATTTTCAAAACACTTGTTACAGTGTTGTGGCGTTTTGGCACCACATCAATACAATGGAGTCAAACTCAGTTGGCTAACTTATTGTAAGCTATTTACTTTACTTACAAGGTTTCAATGACAGTTGGAAAATGTCTACAAATTTACAAAGAATAATCACTGATCGACTGTTCATGCAGTGTTGCTCCCGTGCGACATTAATTAACTATTTACCTCTTTTATGACATCTTTTACTAGAAGTTGTCTTGTGTTTTGTTCAGTTTGACCGAAAATGGCACCTGCACCATAACCCAACCCCCCCTAAAAAAAACTCTTCGCTTTCAGAGATGGATTTAGCTGTGTAAAAAGCCAGCTGTGTCAGCAGGAGGAATGAATCACCTGCCTGGAGTGATGTCTTAACAAAAACCCTGCACAAGACGCGGCGAATTGTCGCTGTCGCATGTTATTCACGGTGAGGTCGAATTCTCAGATTATCTTCCAATTCTCTCTATCTCTCTCTATCTATCTCTCTCTATCTATCTCTCTCTTTCTCTCTCTCTATCTCTATCTCTTTCTCTCTCTCTTTCTCTCTCTCTTTCTCTCTCTCTTTCTCTCTCTCTCTCTCTCTCTCTCTGCCAGTCCCCGATCATTATTTGACTGCAGCCCGTACATATTCATCATTTTCAGTTGAAGCACTTTCCTTGAATGGATAATTTTTTTTAACAGATTTCCAAATTCAAAAGGACTCATAAATTTAATTTATTAATTTCCTATACAATTCACTCCTTTAAATTTCACTCGACATCTGACATCTGTTCAAAATTACGAGGTGTTGTCCTAGGTTATGAGGTGTTGTCCTTTTTCCCTTCGATGAAGGATCCCGGACAGTCGCTAATAACCCTTTAAGTGTGTTACTCCAATTATTTAAATACCTACCTTTAAATTTTAAGCATATGCAAATTAAGTTTTACAGTTTCCATTAGTTATGATTGACGATGATGGTCTTGTTTTTATTATCTGACTATTGTTCGAATATTTTTTTTATCTTCACGCTTAACATGTTTAAAGTCTACTTTTTATCTGCCTTGGACATTAATTTTTAAATGTTTTGTGCTTTCATTACGTTGTATTCTGTCTTGTGTTTGTCGCAGCTTGCCTGCGTTTGAACCTTGCGCCATGAAACCGAAACATTCTATCCTATCCAACGAAAGACCGTCGTGTACTTGGAGGCTGGTGCATGTGAAATCTGTGGTGGCCTCAAATGTCCTAACGCTGGCATGTTGTGGAAGTTTGGAGAATGGGGGTGCCAAATCAGGTGTTGAGCTGGTCATTTGTCTGTGGTTTAGAATTACGAGGGCGTCCTTGGATCTTGCTCTTCGTGATAGATCGCGGACCGTCAACAATAGCTTACTGTGTTTTTTTCCCCAGACTAAATGTAACAAACGTAAACAAAACGACAAATTAAAAAATTTATCAGATATGTTAATGGAATGTAACGAGCATAAGTGTTTGCAATCTCTTTGACTTCAACATAATACTAAAACATCATACTATCAAATACATCTATAAAGCATTTGACCCGCCACGGTGTTTGAACGTGATTTCTCGTCCATCTAGATCTGGTAGACTTATCCGAGACACGTTTATAATTGACTAATTGTAACAAACGTAAACAAAACGACAAATTAAAAAATTTATCAGATATGTTAATGGAATGTAACGAGCATAAGTGTTTGCAATCTTTGACTTCAACATAATACTAAAACATCATACTATCAAATACATCTATAAAGCATTTGACCCGCCACGGTGTTTGAACGTGATTTCTCGTCCATCTAGATCTGGTAGACTTATCCGAGACACGTTTATAATTGACTAATTGTAACAAACGTAAACAAAACGACAAATTAAAAAATTTATCAGATATGTTAATGGAATGTAACGAGCATAAGTGTTTGCAATCTTTGACTTCAACATAATACTAAAACATCATACTATCAAATACATCTATAAAGCATTTGACCCGCCACGGTGTTTCAACGTGATTTCTCGTCCATCTAGATCTGGTAGACTTATCCGAGACACGTTTATAATTGACTAATTGTAACAAACGTAAACAAAACGACAAATTAAAAAATTTATCAGATATGTTAATGGAATGTAACGAGCATAAGTGTTTGCAATCTTTGACTTCAACATAATACTAAAACATCATACTATCAAATACATCTATAAAGCATTTGACCCGCCACGGTGTTTGAACGTGATTTCTCGTCCATCTAGATCTGGTAGACTTATCCGAGACACGTTTATAATTGACTAATTGTAACAAACGTAAACAAAACGACAAATTAAAAAATTTATCAGATATGTTAATGGAATGTAACGAGCATAAGTGTTTGCAATCTTTGACTTCAACATAATACTAAAACATCATACTATCAAATACATCTATAAAGCATTTGACCCGCCACGGTGTTTGAACGTGATTTCTCGTCCATCTAGATCTGGTAGACTTATCCGAGACACGTTTATAATTGACTAATTGTAACAAACGTAAACAAAACGACAAATTAAAAAATTTATCAGATATGTTAATGGAATGTAACGAGCATAAGTGTTTGCAATCTCTTTGACTTCAACATAATACTAAAACATCATACTATCAAATACATCTATAAAGCATTTGACCCGCCACGGTGTTTGAACGTGATTTCTCGTCCATCTAGATCTGGTAGACTTATCCGAGACACGTTTATAATTGACTAATTGTAACAAACGTAAACAAAACGACAAATTAAAAAATTTATCAGATATGTTAATGGAATGTAACGAGCATAAGTGTTTGCAATCTTTGACTTCAACATAATACTAAAACATCATACTATCAAATACATCTATAAAGCATTTGACCCGCCACGGTGTTTGAACGTGATTTCTCGTCCATCTAGATCTGGTAGACTTATCCGAGACACGTTTATAATTGACTAATTGTAACAAACGTAAACAAAACGACAAATTAAAAAATTTATCAGATATGTTAATGGAATGTAACGAGCATAAGTGTTTGCAATCTTTGACTTCAACATAATACTAAAACATCATACTATCAAATACATCTATAAAGCATTTGACCCGCCACGGTGTTTGAACGTGATTTCTCGTCCATCTAGATCTGGTAGACTTATCCGAGACACGTTTATAATTGACTAATTGTAACAAACGTAAACAAAACGACAAATTAAAAAATTTATCAGATATGTTAATGGAATGTAACGAGCATAAGTGTTTGCAATCTTTGACTTCAACATAATACTAAAACATCATACTATCAAATACATCTATAAAGCATTTGACCCGCCACGGTGTTTGAACGTGATTTCTCGTCCATCTAGATCTGGTAGACTTATCCGAGACACGTTTATAACGAGATATTTTGTTGACACAAAATTCTTCTAATTGACTCCAGAGATAATGGAGATTGAAAGGAAAACAAATCTAGATGGACGAGATAACTAACGAGAGCCTAAAACTGGTGACGATATGGTACAGGGTCTGTTGCATCATATTGGCCACAACAGGGAAAATTTCGAGGCGAAGATAAGCCACCAAGAGGGTTAAAATGGAAGTAAATTACTAAAATTTCTAAACTCGACAAATCGACAGTTATTTTCTATTTTAGTTCAGAAATGTGCGAACATACTTATTCATCTACCAATGATGGAAATCCATGCTAATATACTACATATATTATCTGCATCGTTTCAAATCCTTTATCACCAAAACACTACTTCAAACTGATGAAAAAAAAGATTAAAAATACACTCTAAAAATGAGAAAGCAATATGGATGTTATTTGATAATCCACCCAAAAATATCTACCGAAACTTAAACTTGGAGTGATAAGTACAATTAATTTCTACCACATTTTAAATTCACTTAAAAAATGCAAATTTTTCTACAATATATTTCAAAAGCTTTTTGAAAGCTTCTCTGTAGTCCTTCCTGAAAATTGCATATATGAAGGGATTCATCGCAGAAGCCATGAAAAATAAAGTCGTTATCAAATGGTCGAACCATGGTGATACTTCGCACTTAGTGTAAATCTTTAACTGCTTGACGACACTATAGGGAGTGTAGCAGACATAATACGTTAATACTATAACTAACAAGCTTTTAATTGTTCTGCGCGTGAGAATCTTGGAGAATAGGCTGGACCTTCTAACGAATAAAATCTTTGCCGTTTTTTTGGATCGGTTAGCAGTGACTATGATAATAGCGTTGCAAACACCCATTATTACTGCGGGTCCCATGTAACAGAACATAGTCGTGGGCAGGGTCAACCAGAGCAAGAGTCCGTAACTTTCATTGTAATTCACGGCGCATAAGCCTTCCTGGCTGTCATAGGTGACCCAGTCGGGAATGCTGAAGAAGAGGCCTATTAGGATACTCTGTAGTACCAGCCATCCGCAGAAGCACATCACAAGTCGTCCCGTCAACCACGCAGAGTATCTGAGAGGATAGACCACAGCTATCAATCGGTCGATGCTTATGAGTGAGATAATGGTGGAGGATGAACAGAAGAACGTGTAGTTAAATGTCGCGTTGGCCTTGCAGATGGGCATTCCAAACGGCCAGCAATCCCAGAAGACTGCGATGGCGGATGGTATCATGACGAGTAATGCCGTCATGATGTCCGTCACTGCTAAGGACACTATGAGAATGGTCCCTTTTTGGATTCGCAGTGGCTCACTCCAGAAGGACACTGTAACAACTGCGGCGTTTCCTAAGATGGAAGTAAGGGCTATCAGTATGGTTGTAATGCTTGCAATGGCATTTAGTTTGAGGATTCCTTTGTAGGAATGGTCGCCCTCTCTGCTTTCTAGGAACTCTGATGTGATGTTAGAAGCCCAGCAGGTCATTTTTGAGGACTTTCTTTGGAGTGGTCCTGTAAAGGAATAGAAAAAATCACTACTTAGCTATCAAAGATACATAATACGCACTGCATATAAACTTAAAGTTAAAAAAAAAGGGAAGTTTTTGAATAAATTCTTGTGCGTGGTGGATAGAAAAGAGACCTGAAACTGTTTCGGGAATTCTAAAAAACACTGGTAGAAGAATATTTATAAAATTTATTTATAAAAATTAATGCACTTATTTTATTTAACCCACCTGGTGGTTGTAATGAGGAGATATCTCGTCGTTAACAAACTGACCAGATCTTGATGGACGAAATATCTCGTCATTACAAGAAAACTGATCAGATATTGATCTCGTCATTGTCAAAAATTGAAACGATCTTGTCGTAAAAGAATCGGCAATATCTTGATGATGAACTATCTCATCATTTACTAAACTGATTAGATCTTTATGGACGATGTATCTCGTCCAAACCACTTGGAAGGTTAAGAACAAAGATTCTTCCAGACATTTATTTTTCATTAGTATTCTTCGAATAGATTCTATTAGAAATAATCACGTGGATGGGTTATATTTAATCGCCTTCGTTTATGTAGTTGCTTTTACTTTAAATTGCAGGCAAAGCCGATTGTAATGGCATTTGAAGTATCAAGGAAAAATGAATTTTCTGATAGGTACCTAAACCTTGAAGGATTTTTCTAGTAGATAATCGTCTAATGAGCATTTTAACACCCAAAAGGAGACAAAGTCCTATAGATTTTTGATCATTAACGTCACTGAACAAATACCCATGTAAGAAATCACTTTTTATTCGATACGAAACTGTAGCGATTGAAATTAAAATCAAATATGTATACTTCAAGTGAGATAGCATGTTAAGAGATTATACTTCTTAACCAACTTGTTTAATCTTGCTATCGTGAGTTGGATTTGAATCATGTGGTTTGAACGAGTCTATTCGTCCGGTTAACGTCTTTAGCACGGAATCTAACTTCGAATTTATAGTTCTCTTCCGGAAGCTATAAAGTCATCTGACCGTGGTTCAAAATTACGAGGTGTTCCTCCTCGGATCTTTCCCTTAAGGCATATATGGGCAACTTCCGGCCCGGCCCGGCTTTTGATCCGGCCCGCGGAACATTTTAAAATCGTGCTCGAAAAGAAGTAAATATTCTCTGTTCTCGCCAACAAGAGAGTGAGAGGAGGAGGGAAACAAAAGCCTGAACTTCGTGGGTCAGTGTTAACAATCTTTTTCAGTTGACGACACGGGCACACTAAAAATATCTTGAATTATTTGCGGCAAACCTGAATATAAAAATGTAAAAGTAGGTATTTTCAATACTATCTAAAAAAGTTATTATTACTAATAAAATTAGTATTGGATATATGAGATGGATGAGCCTGTTTTCTTGAATAAATTAAATCAGAACGAGGTTTCGAAGTCCCCAGACAAGTTATCGGCGACACATCACGCTACCCAATTCTACGGATAATCGGGAATAATAATTATAAATTTCGTTATTGATTGAATCCGAGAAACGGCCTTGCACTTATTGATTCCATTCCTTACTAGCGGATGTGATTGTTAAAAAAAACGCTGATACAAACCAACAATACTCGGATTTCTGGCCCCCACCGGCATAAAATACTGATACTTCCTGTGCAGGTGTCTCGGTCACATGCTGAAACTTAGGCAAAAAGGCTGACGCCCGTCTGACTGCCGATCTGAAGCGACTGTGGTTCATTATATTAAGAAAGTTTTCCTTCATAGAAAAGTTGAACTGTCCTCACATAGCATTTAGAATATAATAAGATGAGTTGGTATTGTTAAAGAGGAGTTAGATATTTTCATTGTGTTATTGGTCTCTTCCTCCAAGACAGCCAAGGAGTCATCATCAACGATTCTAAAGAATAACGATAAGTCCTCTTATTTTTATTTACAATTTTTTCTATCTTATGTTTTTTCTATCATTACAACTAGGTCTTATTTTAGAGGTACTAGGGTTTAACTTTTGATTATGTCCTATTTTCGGAGAAATACGGTACTTCAAATTTACAATTTTAATAATTTGTCGAAAACTATCTCCGTTCGATTTTACCATCTTTCAAATTGTTTTGAAATATGTCCTTGGAACCCCTGCATTTCCCCCTTTTTTGTGGAATGTCCGATCGCGCGCCCAGTCATATGTCCTACTCCTCTTAGGTCGGCGGTACACTCATCGCGTTACGTTGCTTGGAGTTCTTAGTTCGGAAAGTGTATGAAAGGATGTCTGGTGTTAAAAAGCGAAAAGTAGACACGGAATGTCGCCAATTTCAAGAAAGATGGACTGATGAATACTTTTTTATCATGCATAATTGTAAACCTATCTGCCTGTTGTGTAATGAATCCATATCTGTTTCAAAAGAATACAATATGAAGCGGCATTATTCCAGTAAGCATATTACTCAGCATACACTCACGGGTCAGTTGCGAAAAGATAAAATTCAAAAGCTAATCACCAATTTGGACAAACAGCAACAAATTTTTAGTAAACAAAGGACACAACTGGACAATGTTGTGAAAGCTAGCTTCATAGTCAGCTCAAAAATAGCGAAGTAATCGAAACCATTCGGTGAAGGAGAATTTGTCAAAGAGTGCCTGTTAGAAATTTCAGATATTTTATGTCCCGAAAAGAAAAATGAATTTGAGACAATAAGCTTATCAAGACGTACTTTTGTTCGACGTATAGATATGATGGCTGGTGATATCAAGGAAAAATTGGCTGATCGCGTGACTGATTTTGAAGCATTTTCAATTGCTTTGGACGAGAGCACAGACTTGTCTTATACAGCACAACTAGCTATTTTTATACGAGGCGTTGACAAAGAATTTACTGTAACTGAGGAATTGCTGGCTTTACAGCCTCTAAAAGGGACCACTACTGGAGAAGATATTTTTTATGAGGTTAAAAGTGCTATTGAACAGTATCGTTTGCAGTGGTGCAAATTAATTGGGGTTTGCACAGATGGTGCGCCTTCTATGGTCGGTTCACGAAAAGGTTTCATAGGAATTTTGAAAGAAAAAGCAATTGACTTGAATGTGCAAAAAGACGATTTAATAATCCTACATTGCATTATTCACCAACAAAACTTGTGCACTAAGTCAATTCGATTGCAGAACGTTATGGATGTGGTGATAAAGATAATTAATATGCTGAAAAGATTTTACGATCTTAGACAGAAAATAGCCGATTTTATGGAAATCAAGGAAAAATCATTGCCTGAAGTTAGTGATCAGAAATGGTTATTTGATTTAGTATTTCTATAGTAGACATCACGGGTCACTTAAACGAGTTGAATTTGAAGCTTCAAAAACAAGGTCAGTTGGTAAACGAATTGCACAGCCATCTGAAAGCGTTCGAAAACAAACTTCGCTTGTGGGAAACACAAATGCGATCTGGAAGCTGTTATCATTTTTCAACACTATCTAGTCACGAAAATATTGATTACGCTCAATATGCTGAAGAACTAAAATCACTGTCGGAGCAATTTTTTAATAGATTTTCCGACTTTAAAAACATGGATAGCTGTTTTAACCTTTTTGCAACTCCTATGAAAAGTGACGTAGGAAAGGCTCCCACACACCTACAAATGGAGTTGATCGAGCTTCAAGAAGACGTAGATTTGAAGTCAAAATTTGTAGACGTGGAGCTAAGTGATTTCTACAGAACATACCTTGCCGCATCTCAGAGCATTTGCAAGAAAAATTATTTGCGCATTTGGAAGCACTTATAAATGTGAACAGTTCTTTTCCATGATGAGAGAAAACTAACAAATCGAAGTATCGAACCAGGCTTACAGATGAGAATTTGGAAAACACTCTGCGCCTGTGTATTAGTGGGATTGATCCCAACTTTGATTTTCTTGTTTCTCAAGTTCAAGCCCAAACTTCTCATTCATTTCTGCTGATTGTAAGTAAATACTTAATCAATACGATATTATTCTGTTCACGTAACTTTACCACACATTCTACTTTATAAATATATAAAATAAACGTCATTATTATTACTTTTTCACAACTACCTATTCTATACGGCCCGCGACTTCATTAATATCCTAAAGTTTAGCCCGCAAGTTTCCAGAGGTTGCCCATACCTGCCTTAAGGGATTGATCCCGGACCGTCGTCAAGAGCCCGTTGTGTTGCTCTAGTACGACGTTAATTACAAATTACCAATTTCTGGGAGCTCATTACTATATGCCAAATCATAAAAACACCTGTAGGTATAATAATCATTAAACATGATTTTGTGCATAGCAGCCAGTTGAGCTTTCCAACTTTCAAAGAAAGAACTACCTCAAGGGCATCTGCTTTGTCATCAGTACACTTTATAAGCAAATTACTTCTTTTCTTGACGCAAAGGTATTTTACTATCTGTGCAGAGAAAAGTGGCATGAAAAAAAAATATTGTGCTTGGCGAGCAATGTGACCGTATCTATTTACCATTTACTGGGGAATCAATTTAGATCTCTGCACATAATTGCATCATGTGACGGGAATGTATCTTTTGTTGAAAGCACTCTGTATTTTCAATGTGTGATGTGTGAAAACTGTATTCTGATTGTGTCTGAAAATGTGGAAGTTTTTTCCGACCTGCTGACATTTTTTAAAGCCTGAATCTGCACGCAGAAAAATATATTTAAAAAAAAAGCTAAGTAAAACTGCAAACATATTTTCTTCATTTTAATATTTGTTTTATATTAAATGTGCTTCGAGTTTTAACTCTTCCGGTAGTTGTCTCGACGAAATATCTGGTCATTAGCAAACATGGCCAGATCTTGTTGGACGAGATATCTCGTTGTTGGAGCTTCACATCGCAACTTCGAGCGAGAACGCGCCAATTGTGGAGCAATGTGGGAGTTGTGTGATTTTTGTATTTTATTCCACTTTCAGAAAAAGATTGTTTCTCGAGGTACAAGCGCTTGTGCTCATGCATTTATATTTGATGGTATTGTCAATATTTTGTCATCAGAGCTATGGAGATCAAATCCTACAAATTGTAAATATGTACCAATGAATTAATTAACTAAATAAAAATACAGTCCACTTTTATCGAACTATTTCATATCATGAATTGCCAAGACATTGTTCATCGTCGAGCCTCAGTACGGCTACATCGCTATTAAATTAGGACTGATTGCAAATTCTCGCTAAGCTTTCTTAGCTTAAAGAATTTTTGAAGTTTTGAAAAACGTTGTTCGTTGAAATCAGTGATTAGGTTTTAAGACTTTTTAAAAACATAAAATTTTTACTTTTTCTTTGACTTTTGAAATCACTAACGTAGATAATCAAATACCCAGGTAAGAAATCATTTTTTCTTCGAAATGAAATTGTAGAGATTGAAATTAAAATAAAATATGTATATTTCTAGTGTTATACACTCAGGGACATTGAAAATAGCGCACCAAGAAGGAAGAAAGCTACAAACGCGAAGCTTTGCAAATAAGTAAGGTGAGATCCGATATGCAAATGATCCAAGTTTGGTGGCAAGGCGCGGGTGGCTGAACCTCTCTAACCAGAGATCTCCAATGCGTTTGCTGGGGACGCTGAAAGTCGGCCGGGTGCTCAGGCTTCTGAGTCTAGTTGTGGTCCGGAATTCATATCGACAGACACCCGCCGCTTGGACCGTGAGGTCACTTGATCAAGCGGAATGCCGGTTGGAGCTGGGGCTATTTTCACCGGTACTCTCGGTTTCCGTGTAACCGGAATAGCCGATGGTGGGCGGTGGGTGTTTTCGGAGCTGGGCCGAGTTCTGGTTGATTTTATTCGGATGTGCCTGGCTGGGGCTGGCGGGCTACCGGTAGGCGCCTGGCGATTCGGATTACTTTCCGACGGCTGGTTATCGGTTCGGGCCGATAAGGAAAAGGCTGTAGGCTCGCTCGGGAGTAGTGACCCGGCGGGTAGGGGCAGGCCGCTATCCTTCCGGTCAAGTAGCGGTAGGAACCTCCCCGAGGTGCCACCTGGTAACTAGGATGGTGGAGGCTTGTCTCTCCGGACCTACCCTAGGCTAATACCCGCACACTTACGAATTTAGGCTATCTGGTAGACGGCAGAGGTCTACATATCACCATGGATGATGGTCCCGGTACTACCGCCCACGGGCCGGACATAAGAGAGAACAGTCTTCTGTCCTGCTGGGCTACTGAGGAGGGGACGCCCAACTAGTAGATGCCCCGGAGGTTTTGAGCTTCCTTCCTGTGAGTGACGTCTCGCCACTCAGTGATAACAATCCAGCTCGACTCACGATGTGGGGTCGCCACTGCGATGAACGCCAATGAGTCTGATTGCTTCTCTCTTGAGGCAAGCATGATGAATCCAGAGTGTTACGGTGGCCTCGTGTTGAATGAAAACTATGAGCTGGGACGGACACATTTTGCTTTGGGCGGGGGCCGTGCAGGCTGTTGGGGGACTCTGATCACGTCTCGGATAACCTGGTGCACCTAGCACTCCTCCCACATGCCCGGGTCTTCTTTCTTTTTATCATTAGATACCTCCCCTGCTAATTCACTGTGGGTTTTCAGTAACTCGGTACGGAGGGGATTGTTTCCATTCAGAATAAGAAGGTGCCAATGCGCATGACCACACACCCTACAGTTGCACTGCAGTCAGGAAGTGGGGCTGGCGCATAGTGGAAGATTCCTGAGCGTGACTATCACGTTCCGACTCTAAGAGGACTTTAGTAAGCGACGAATGCCAGGTAGACGTGTGAGAAGACATTTCTCACAAATAAGCGAGTTTGAGAGGGGCCTCAGCATCGACATGAGAACCACAGGCTGGTCGACGCACCGTGTTGCTTGCCAGGTCGATTGGTCGTAGTGTGACGTCAGAACATGTTGGGAGCAGTGGACACGAGATGGTTCACACGTGCGACGTACCGGGGCTGGAGCGACCAGGAAAACGACGAGGCGAGAGGATCGAATAATCGTGCGGCAAGCGCCCATGGATCACATAGTGACTCGTTTCACGATATAATCAGATGTAGGGGTGCCAGTTGTTCCACAAACCATATCCAGACGCCTTGCGGAGGCGAATCTGCAATTCAAGCGCCTTTTTTGTGTACTGCCTTTAACACTGAAACATAGGCGACTCCGTCTAGAGTGCTGCCAAGCCAGAGCAACGTGGAATGCTACATATTGGCAAAATGTGGTGTTTAGTGATGAATCCTGTTTCGTTCCGGGGACAGATGATAACCGCGTACGTGTGTGGAGGCACCCTGGTGAATGGTACAATTCCAGCCACTCTGTCGAGCGACACACTGCCCGCACATCAGGCTTAAAAAAGGTCTGGAGGGCCATAGCCTATGACAGCTGGCCATAGCCTTAACGGGTCAGCCTTATGTTGATGACATTCTTCGACCCCAAGTGGTACCTTTCCGAAATGGTCTTCCAGGGGCAATTTTCCAGCAAGTTAATGCTCGTTCGCATACAGCTCGAGTTGCTCAAGACTTCCTACGTCATGTTCAGACTCTTCCCTGGCCGGCCCGCTCCCCGGACGTGTCCCCTATAGAGCACGTGTGTGGACCAGCTGAAACACCTGATGTCGCCGTGTCACTCTGTGCATTATTTGTAGGTGCATGTTCGAGAATTTTTACCCCATCTGCCTCAGGACAACATCATACGTCTAATCAACTCAATGCCGGACCGTGTTGCGGCTTGTATTGCAGCAAAGAGGTGGTTCGACGCTTTATTGAAGTTGCACTGCATTTGTCTAATTGTACACACTGTATTAGTTTAATTGTCTTGATTTTGGGATAAAGTGAATCTCTCATCTGTATCATTATGTGTATTAAATTTCATTTAAATCCTGATGTCGCCGTGTCACTCTGTGCATGATTTGTAGGTGCATGCTCGAGAATTTTTACCCCATCTGCCTCAGGACAACATCAGACGTCTAATCAACGCAATGCCGGACCGTGTTGCGGCTTGTATTGCAGCAAAGAAGTGGTCCGACGCTTTATAGAAGTTGCACTGTATTTGTCTAATTGTACACACTGTATTAGTTTAATTGTCTTGATTTTGGGATAAAGTGAATCTCTCATCTGTATCATTATGTGTATTAAATTTCATTTAAATCCTGATGTCGCCGTGTCACTCTGTGCATGATTTGTAGGTGCATGCTCGAGAATTTTTACCCCATCTGCCTCAGGACAACATCAGACGTCTAATCAACGCAATGCCCGACCGTGTTGCGGCTTGTATTGCAGCAAAGAGGTGGTCCGACGCTTTATAGAAGTTGCACTGTATTTGTCTAATTGTACACACTGTATTAGTTCAATTGTCTTGATTTTGGGATAAAGTGAATCTCTCATCTGTATCATTATGTGTATTAAATTTCATTTAAATCCTGATGTCGCCGTGTCACTCTGTGCATGATTTGTAGGTGCATGCTCGATAATTTTTACCCCATCTGCCTCAAGACAACATCAGACGTCTAATCAACGCAATGCCGGACCGTGTTGCGGCTTGTATTGCAGCAAAGAGGTGGTCCGACGCTTTATAGAAGTTGCACTGTATTTGTCTAATTGTACACACTGTATTAGTTCAATTGTCTTGATTTTGGGATAAAGTGAATCTCTCATCTGTATCATTATGTGTATTAAATTTCATTTAAATCCTGATGTCGCCGTGTCACTCTGTGCATGATTTGTAGGTGCATGTTCGAGAATTTTTACCCCATCTGCCTCAGGACAACATCAGACGTCTAATCAACGCAATGCCGGACCGTGTTGCGGCTTGTATTGCAGCAAAGAGGTGGTCCGACGCTTTATAGAAGTTGCACTGTATTTGTCTAATTGTACACACTGTATTAGTTTAATTGTCTTGATTTTGGGATAAAGTGAATCTCTCATCTGTATCATTATGTGTATTAAATTTCATTTAAATCCTGAAGTCGCCGTGTCACTCTGTGCAGGATTTGTAGGTGCATGTTCGAGAATTTTTACCCCATCTGCCTCAGGACAACATCAGACGTCTAATCAACGCAATGCCGGACCGTGTTGCGGCTTGTATTGCAGCAAAGAGGTGATCCGACGCTTTATAGAAGTTGCACTGTATTTGTCTAATTGTACACACTGTATTAGTTTAATTGTCTTGATTTTGGGATAAAGTGAATCTCTCATCTGTATCATTATGTGTATTAAATTTCATTTAAATCCTGATGTCGCCGTGTCACTCTGTGCATGATTTGTAGGTGCATGTTCGAGAATTTTTACCCCATCTGCCTCAGGACAACATCAGACGTCTAATCAACTCAATGCCGGACCGTGTTGCGGCTTGTATTGCAGCAAAGAGGTGGTCCGACGCTTTATAGAAGTTGCACTGTATTTGTCTAATTGTACACACTGCATTAGTTTAATTGTCTTGATTTTGGGATAAAGTGAATCTCTCATCTGTATCATTATGTGTATTAAATTTCATTTAAATCCGATGCTCCATTCTTGGTGCGCTATTTTCAATGTTCCTGAGTGTATATTGAACCCCGTCAAGAAAAGTGACACAACTCAAAATAGCAGAATGTGAGAAACATCAACTTAGGATACTACAAAGGGCGTTCCATTAAAACTGAGAGTAAAATCATGAAAAAATCAAGAAATGTATTTACAGAAATAAATACATCATTATTTTTCAATATAACTTCCCTCAGATGATATGCAACGTTCCCATCGTTCAACCCACTTTTCAAAGCAAGTAGATAAGACTTTTTTCTGGAAGCTGCTTCAAAGAACCCTGCACTGCTGAAATAATTTCAGAATCTGGACTAAATTTTCTACCACGGAGCTTCTACTTCAACGTCGGAAACAGACAGAAATTGCATGGTGCGAGATCTGGACTGTAAGGGGAATGTGGCATGATTTTAATATTGCATTTACTAAGATATTGCTGAACAGAAGTAGCGACATGCGGGCGAGCATTATCGTGATGTAATGTCCGATTCCCTACCACTTCATGTCGCTTTCTTGATATGTGTTGTCGCAAAATTTTCAAAACTGAAGTATAATATTGTTGGATAAGTATATTTAAATAAGTTAAATTATCAGAACTTACTAGAATTCCCACGCCCTTGTCCTTTTAGAAATGTCCGCCCAAGAGAAGCGTTTTCCTGTTAGTAAACAGTTTTGCCAAGATGGCGAGGTGTGGCAACACCAGTTGATAAAACTTCGCGGGAAACCGTAACCCCGCCCCTTTTTCGGTGACGTCATCAGTTGTGACCAATGGGAGCGGAGTATCTTATTTTTACATTTAATTAAATCGCGTTTACTGTGATCATAACTGTATTTTGTATATATAAGGTTGATATTTTGTTTCTGAAGTTCTCTCTTCTCTAGTTATGCTGACCTAATGTTGTAATTACTCTCCTGACTCGTTTTATATAAATAAAAACTTTGTTTTTATTTTGCCGTCGATGATTTTAACAAAAAGTTCAAACCAGAACTTAACAAATATTCACCATTCACATTAGTTTTTGGAGACACAGCATGCTGATAGATTACACATTTATGATAGAAAATAACCATCATGACCCTTCTAGCAGATTTGGTTTGCCGGATTTTGTTCGGAGACGGAGCATTAGTATGTTTCCATACACTTGTTGTGGACTTGGTAAGTGTCGCGAATGCGCGCCTGTTCTAAGTTTTGAAAAGCTTTTATTGAATTAGAAATAAAATACGGAGCAGGTGAGGTGAAAGCAAACCTCCAATATAATTTCAATACTACGATCCTAACAAAATTAAATATACAAATTAGAATTCAGTTTTTTTTTTTTTTTTGAAAAAAGTCGCTCTTAAACATTGTCTTGCGGTTTACTTTGATTCTATACCTGTGAAGAAGTGTAATGTTCTATATATATTAAAATTATAAGTTTTAATTAAGAAATGGTCTCCTTGTGTACTTCTGTGGACTTTCCTTTAGAATTCTTGAGTTTCAGTGATGTTTCGACGGTCAGGATGATTGATTCTCACCCGGGACACAAATGAGGTAGGACAATTCATATTCCTTCCGATTAGAAAGATATTGTTTCTACACAACAACTGGCATCCCTGCCGGGACTGAGAACAAACATTTTTGACTGAGTGCTGGAATTTTAGTGATTCTAAAGGGAACTTTCGTTTTGAATTACGGAATTTTGTCTTTGAACTAACGGAACCTTCGTTTTTGAACTTGAGGAACTTTTGTTTTCGAAAGCATTGATTATAAATATGACCGAAGATCCGTTAGTACTAATTTGTAAGAAGAAACGTGGCGTATTGCGAACGTCCGTTACGAAAATTAGTAAGAGATTGGAAACAATATTAGAAAAAACGAAAGGAGACGAAGATGAAATAGAACAGACACTAGAGGAGTTAAATAGCACCTTTGAGGATTTGAAATTAATAGATAACGAACTAGTACGCCTTTTGAAACCTGATGATGTAGACAAAGAATTACAATCAGCGGAATCGTATCGCGAAAAGGTCGTAGTCTGGAAGTTTAAAGCTGAGAAGCGTTTACGTGCTTTAAATCAATCCGTTCACAGTAATCCTCAATCAAATGTAAATACAAACGTGGAAGGATCGAACTTCAACCAGAATGTGAGAATGAAATTGCCAAAAATAACGATTCCTAGATATTATGGAGACGTGAGTCAATGGCTCACGTTTTGGAATTCTTTTGAAACGGCAATTCATAAAAATGAGTCTTTAGATCCAGTGGACAAATTTATTTATCTTAAGGCGCAAGTAGGAGGTTCTGCGTTAAGTACTATTGAAGGTTTTGACATTTCGTCCGAAAATTACTTTAAGGCAGTAGAACTGTTAGAAGATCGATTCGGTCGTAAAGATGTTCTAATAAATACACATATGCATGACCTGTTACGTATCGCACCACTTAAACGGTCCAATGACATTAGAGGATTTCGGAAACTTTATGACAGCTGTCAAATTCAAATACGAAGCTTGGACTCTCTTGGAGTTTCATCTGAGACGTATGGACGTTTATTGTGTCCTATGATCTTGAAACTGTTACCTCATGATTTGATTCTCGAATTTCACAAG
The DNA here is from genome assembly GCA_947359465.1 of Metellina segmentata. NCBI lineage: Eukaryota > Metazoa > Arthropoda > Arachnida > Araneae > Tetragnathidae > Metellina > Metellina segmentata. The sequence goes on from OX375873.1 coordinate 113,434,450, forward strand.
GAATTCAACAGTGGTGATTTTACTCTGAATAATTTGATCGAATTTTTGAGTAAACAATTAAATTCACGAGAACGATGTGAAACAACGTATTTCAATTGTGATACTCAGATTCTTCGACATGATCGCTCTCGACAAAAACAAATAGGTGCCGTCGCTGAGAGATTCGAAGGGAGGAAATTTGAAAGAAGCGCAACAGCTGCTAATTTGTTATCGAGTTCGGAAGCAAAGGATAATAAATTATGTGTATTTTGCTCTGATTCCCACTTAAGTTCTGATTGCAAATATGCTATGGGTTTAACCCTGGCTGAAAGAAAGGCTATTTTATCTAAAAAGGGTGCCTGTTTTAGATGTCTAAAAATGAAGCATGTTTCTCGTGATTGTAAAGTGAAAATAACTTGTTCTATTTGTAAAAAAAGGCATTCTGATATTATGTGTTTTTCAAATTATTACTGCTCAAATGATAATGATACTCCATTAGTGACTGAAAATACTGTTCTCTCAAATCATTCTTGTTCTAATGAGGTGTATCTGCAAACGTTGATTGTGTGTATCAATGCTAATGGCTCAAATCATTTTATTAGGATTATTATTGACACAGGTAGCCAAAGGTCATACATTTCTACATTTATAGCTCATAAAATTAAGTTAAAATGTTTGGGAGAGGCAATAGTTACTCATGGACTTTTCGGTGGAATGGAGGAGAGTGTAAGACATAAACGATATTCTGTGACATTAAGAAGTATTGACAAGAGTTATTCCTGCGAAATTGAAGTGATGGACCAGAAAAAGATATGTGCACCTATTCCTAAACTGAAGAATTCCCGGTGCATAAACAAAATAAAGGATCATGGTATTTTTCTCAGTGACATTTTCATGAACCAACATTGTCTTTTTGAGAAAGATCCTAATGAAATTCATATGTTATTGGGAGCAGACATAGCAGGAAAATTATTCACTGGTGAAATCAAACAAATTATAGAGGGATTGACAGCCGTGAATACACATTTAGGTTGGACTATTATGGGCAAAACAAAGGAAACGGAAACTAAAGATTTTTCAAACACACTCCTATCACTTCATGTTAATGAATCAAAAATTTCCGATCTGTGGAGACTCGATACTCTTGGAATTCTCGATCCAGGGGAAAAGAAGACCAGGATGGAACTTGAAGAAGCTGCAAAAATTCATTTCCTGCAGAATATTTCCAGAGATGAAGAAGGAAGATACATTGTGAGTCTTCCATGGATACAAGATCATCCTCCTTTGTTGAACTGTAGGAACATGGCTGAAAAAAGGCTGAAAAATTGCGTCAAATCCCTAGAAAAGGCAGAAAAACTGAAGGACTATCAGGCTGTTTTCCATAACTGGTTAGAGGAGGGTATTATAGAAGAAATCCACTTTGAAAAGAAAGGCACTAACGAACATTTCTTACCCCACCATCCAGTTTACAAAGAAAACTCTACAACGAAAGTCAGGCCTGTTTTTGACGGTTCAGCGAGAGAGAAAAATTCCCCGTCCATAAATGATTGTCTCGAAAAAGGACCAAATGTCGTGGAGCTCATACCATCCATCATAAATAGATTTAGATTTGGTAAGTATGGAGTAATTGCCGATATTGAAAAAGCTTTTTTGCAAATCAAACTTCAAGAACAAGATAGTTCATTTCTGAAGTTTTTATGGTGGGAGAATGGCAAGAAAGAAGATCCCAAGATATTTCAACATAAACGGGTTGTGTTTGGAATTTTGTCTAGCCCTTTTTTGCTGGGTGCAACGCTAGAATATCATTTTAAAAATGCACCAGCCCATTTACAAGAAACGGCGAAGAAACTCATGAACTCGTTTTATGTTGATAATTGTGTTTCAAGTGTGAGTAGCAAAGAGGAACTCGACAAATTCATTTCGGAGTCTAAAATTCTTCTTAGCTCTGCAAAATTCAACCTTAGAGGGTGGGAGTACACAGCCGAAAATAGAGTCATAGAAGAGAGAAAAGTTCCTGTTTTGGGATTAAATTGGAGACCAGATGTTGATACTTTGTCCGTCAATTCTAAAGATTTCTCTGAGGATAATGAAAAACCGATAACTAAAAGGAAGATTCTCTCTTCAGTTCATCGCATTTTTGATCCAATCGGATTTACTTGTCCGGTCACTCTGGGACCAAAACATATGTTGCAGGAATGCTGGAAGATTGGAGTATCGTGGGATACAGAATTGCCTCTTGCGATAGCCAATAAGTTTAACCGATGGAAGAGGCAATTGGAATATCTAAAAGACATTGAAATACCTAGATGTTTCTTGAAAGATTTTTCACCTGGCACCGATGTATCCATTCATGTGTTCTGTGATGCCAGCAAGATGGCATATGCAACGTGCATCTTTGTACGAACTCAAAACAATCAAGTCGCAACGTGTCAATTAGTGCAAGCTCGAAGTAGAGTTGCTCCTTTGAAACCAATTTCTATACCTAGAATGGAGCTTTTAGCTTGTACGATTGGAGCTAGGCTTGCACATGCAACAAAAATTGATCTTGGGTTAGAGAACGTGCCGATTTTCTATTGGTCTGATTCAGTAAATGCGCTCTACTGGATCAGAAAAAATGAAAACTGGGGAACATTTGTGTACAATCGAGTACAAGAAATTCGACTTTTAACGAATCCTGAGGATTGGAGACACATATCCGGTACTTTAAATCCGGCTGATCTTCCGTCACGGGGATGTACTGCTGGGGAATTGAAGAAAGGTCGCTGGTGGGAAGGACCAAATTGGTTGAAACAACCCTGTGATAAATGGCCAGTCTCGGATGCGGGCCCAGATTTTGAGGTTGTCAATTTGGAAAGACGAAAAACAGTAGTGTCTGCTGCCAACATTGAATCAGATAATCTTGCTTTTTCTAGAATTTCAACATACGACAAAATAATACGAGTAATAGCATGGATATTTCGTTTTTACAAAAATGTCAAAGTAAAGATCGATGAAAGAAATTATGGCGGTCTGAATGTTGAAGAAATCGAAAAGGCTGAAAAAACAGTATTGAAACAAGTTCAGCGCCAAAGTTTTGGGAAGGACTGCAAAGCAGGAATATCTCAAATGCAAACGCTATTTGATTCAGATGGCCTGTTAAGAGTCAAATCAAGGATTAGCATGAGAAAGGATTTAGAAAATTTTCGTTATCCCATAGTTCTTCCTTCTAAACACCCTATTGTTGTTAAATTAATTTTGAATAAGCATAATGAACTCTGCCACGCAGGTCTTCAGATTATGATATCCACACTACGGGAGAAATATTGGATACTTAAGAGTAGAAAAACCATAAGGCGAGTTCTCAGTGGATGTATTAAATGTAAGAGATTTACAGTTCGACCTTTCGAAACTCTCAGTGCACCTCTTCCTGAAGATCGAGTTAGAGAAGCCCAGGTTTTCGAAGTTGTTGGTGTTGATTTGTGTGGACCTTTGGTTCTAAGGAATAGAACAAAATGTTGGATAGTACTATTTACATGTGCCGTATTTCGTGCCGTCCATATCGAACTAGTTACATCTTTATCGACAGATGTTTTTATTCAAGCTTTAAGAAGATTCATCGCCAGAAGGGGTCGGCCAAGTACTATTTACTCCGATAATGGAACAAATCTAGTTGGAACATCCAACGAGCTGAAATCGGTTGATTGGAAAAGGTTGCAAGATTATGCTTCTGTGAAGAGCATCAGTTGGAAATTCAATCCTCCTTCTGCACCCTGGTGGGGTGGATTTTGGGAACGCCTGATTGGTATGTTAAAGAACATTCTTAGAAGAGTCCTGGGAAGGGCTTGTCTGCAGTACGAAGAACTGTACACGATTCTTTGCGATGCTGAAAGCGTTATTAATGCAAGACCATTAACGTATCTTTCCGAAAACAGTGATGATCTTGTAGCCTTGACTCCTGCCATGTTCTTACAGGAAATCAGGGAAACAGGAGTTCCGGACATAGATCTGATCGATGCCAACAAGGCAAATAGACGATTTGCTTATAAACAAAGGCTACGCCAGGAGCTTAGGAAACGTTTTAGAATCGAGTATCTAGGCCAACTCAGAGATTTTTCCATGGTTCGAAGAGAATTTAACGTAGAAGTAGGAGACATAGTCCTAGTTGGGGATAGTAATTCGAAAAGATCCAACTGGCCATTAGCTAAAGTTGTGAAGTTGCTTCCTGGGAAAGACGGTAAAGTGCGAGTCGTCGAAGTCAAAACAAAAACCGGATCCTTCTTACGGCCAGTCCAGAGATTGTAACCGTTGGAGATACGGAAAATTGAAGAACCATCAGTTCCAGAAGGGTATTCACAACAGACTGTGGAAGATCAAGAACCAGATACCTCTTCTGTGGACGCTTCTGGTATCGTGCCTGTCCAAATAGAATCTTCAAATTTAGCTAAAAACCGAATTCGAAAGTCAAGATTTGGACGAACTTTAAGACCTGTCCGCCTTTAGGAACTGAACTGATTCCTGAGTTTCACTAACCTGATACTCAGTGGTTTGAGAATGTCGCGAATGCGCGCCTGTTCTAAGTTTTGAAAAGCTTTTATTGAATTAGAAATAAAATACGGAGCAGGTGAGGTGAAAGCAAACCTCCAATATAATTTCAATACTACGATCCTAACAAAATTAAATATACAAATTAGAATTCAGTTTTTTTTTTTTTTTTAGAAAAAAGTCGCTCTTAAACATTGTCTTGCGGTTTACTTTGATTCTATACCTGTGAAGAAGTGTAATGTTCTATATATATTAAAATTATAAGTTTTAATTAAGAAATGGTCTCCTTGTGTACTTCTGTGGACTTTCCTTTAGAATTCTTGAGTTTCAGTGATGTTTCGACGGTCAGGATGATTGATTCTCACCCGGGACACAAATGAGGTAGGACAATTCATATTCCTTCCGATTAGAAAGATATTGTTTCTACACAACAACTGGCATCCCTGCCGGGACTGAGAACAAACATTTTTGACTGAGTGCTGGAATTTTAGTGATTCTAAAGGGAACTTTCGTTTTGAATTACGGAATTTTGTCTTTGAACTAACGGAACCTTCGTTTTTGAACTTGAGGAACTTTTGTTTTCGAAAGCATTGATTAAATATGACCGAAGATCCGTTAGTACTAATTTGTAAGAAGAAACGTGGCGTATTGCGAACGTCCGTTACGAAAATTAGTAAGAGATTGGAAACAATATTAGAAAAAACGAAAGGAGACGAAGATGAAATAGAACAGACACTAGAGGAGTTAAATAGCACCTTTGAGGATTTGAAATTAATAGATAACGAACTAGTACGCCTTTTGAAACCTGATGATGTAGACAAAGAATTACAATCAGCGGAATCGTATCGCGAAAAGGTCGTAGTCTGGAAGTTTAAAGCTGAGAAGCGTTTACGTGCTTTAAATCAATCCGTTCACAGTAATCCTCAATCAAATGTAAATACAAACGTGGAAGGATCGAACTTCAACCAGAATGTGAGAATGAAATTGCCAAAAATAACGATTCCTAGATATTATGGAGACGTGAGTCAATGGCTCACGTTTTGGAATTCTTTTGAAACGGCAATTCATAAAAATGAGTCTTTAGATCCAGTGGACAAATTTATTTATCTTAAGGCGCAAGTAGGAGGTTCTGCGTTAAGTACTATTGAAGGTTTTGACATTTCGTCCGAAAATTACTTTAAGGCAGTAGAACTGTTAGAAGATCGATTCGGTCGTAAAGATGTTCTAATAAATACACATATGCATGACCTGTTACGTATCGCACCACTTAAACGGTCCAATGACATTAGAGGATTTCGGAAACTTTATGACAGCTGTCAAATTCAAATACGAAGCTTGGACTCTCTTGGAGTTTCATCTGAGACGTATGGACGTTTATTGTGTCCTATGATCTTGAAACTGTTACCTCATGATTTGATTCTCGAATTTCACAAGGAATTCAACAGTGGTGATTTTACTCTGAATAATTTGATCGAATTTTTGAGTAAACAATTAAATTCACGAGAACGATGTGAAACAACGTATTTCAATTGTGATACTCAGATTCTTCGACATGATCGCTCTCGACAAAAACAAATAGGTGCCGTCGCTGAGAGATTCGAAGGGAGGAAATTTGAAAGAAGCGCAACAGCTGCTAATTTGTTATCGAGTTCGGAAGCAAAGGATAATAAATTATGTGTATTTTGCTCTGATTCCCACTTAAGTTCTGATTGCAAATATGCTATGGGTTTAACCCTGGCTGAAAGAAAGGCTATTTTATCTAAAAAGGGTGCCTGTTTTAGATGTCTAAAAATGAAGCATGTTTCTCGTGATTGTAAAGTGAAAATAACTTGTTCTATTTGTAAAAAAAGGCATTCTGATATTATGTGTTTTTCAAATTATTACTGCTCAAATGATAATGATACTCCATTAGTGACTGAAAATACTGTTCTCTCAAATCATTCTTGTTCTAATGAGGTGTATCTGCAAACGTTGATTGTGTGTATCAATGCTAATGGCTCAAATCATTTTATTAGGATTATTATTGACACAGGTAGCCAAAGGTCATACATTTCTACATTTATAGCTCATAAAATTAAGTTAAAATGTTTGGGAGAGGCAATAGTTACTCATGGACTTTTCGGTGGAATGGAGGAGAGTGTAAGACATAAACGATATTCTGTGACATTAAGAAGTATTGACAAGAGTTATTCCTGCGAAATTGAAGTGATGGACCAGAAAAAGATATGTGCACCTATTCCTAAACTGAAGAATTCCCGGTGCATAAACAAAATAAAGGATCATGGTATTTTTCTCAGTGACATTTTCATGAACCAACATTGTCTTTTTGAGAAAGATCCTAATGAAATTCATATGTTATTGGGAGCAGACATAGCAGGAAAATTATTCACTGGTGAAATCAAACAAATTATAGAGGGATTGACAGCCGTGAATACACATTTAGGTTGGACTATTATGGGCAAAACAAAGGAAACGGAAACTAAAGATTTTTCAAACACACTCCTATCACTTCATGTTAATGAATCAAAAATTTCCGATCTGTGGAGACTCGATACTCTTGGAATTCTCGATCCAGGGGAAAAGAAGACCAGGATGGAACTTGAAGAAGCTGCAAAAATTCATTTCCTGCAGAATATTTCCAGAGATGAAGAAGGAAGATACATTGTGAGTCTTCCATGGATACAAGATCATCCTCCTTTGTTGAACTGTAGGAACATGGCTGAAAAAAGGCTGAAAAATTGCGTCAAATCCCTAGAAAAGGCAGAAAAACTGAAGGACTATCAGGCTGTTTTCCATAACTGGTTAGAGGAGGGTATTATAGAAGAAATCCACTTTGAAAAGAAAGGCACTAACGAACATTTCTTACCCCACCATCCAGTTTACAAAGAAAACTCTACAACGAAAGTCAGGCCTGTTTTTGACGGTTCAGCGAGAGAGAAAAATTCCCCGTCCATAAATGATTGTCTCGAAAAAGGACCAAATGTCGTGGAGCTCATACCATCCATCATAAATAGATTTAGATTTGGTAAGTATGGAGTAATTGCCGATATTGAAAAAGCTTTTTTGCAAATCAAACTTCAAGAACAAGATAGTTCATTTCTGAAGTTTTTATGGTGGGAGAATGGCAAGAAAGAAGATCCCAAGATATTTCAACATAAACGGGTTGTGTTTGGAATTTTGTCTAGCCCTTTTTTGCTGGGTGCAACGCTAGAATATCATTTTAAAAATGCACCAGCCCATTTACAAGAAACGGCGAAGAAACTCATGAACTCGTTTTATGTTGATAATTGTGTTTCAAGTGTGAGTAGCAAAGAGGAACTCGACAAATTCATTTCGGAGTCTAAAATTCTTCTTAGCTCTGCAAAATTCAACCTTAGAGGGTGGGAGTACACAGCCGAAAATAGAGTCATAGAAGAGAGAAAAGTTCCTGTTTTGGGATTAAATTGGAGACCAGATGTTGATACTTTGTCCGTCAATTCTAAAGATTTCTCTGAGGATAATGAAAAACCGATAACTAAAAGGAAGATTCTCTCTTCAGTTCATCGCATTTTTGATCCAATCGGATTTACTTGTCCGGTCACTCTGGGACCAAAACATATGTTGCAGGAATGCTGGAAGATTGGAGTATCGTGGGATACAGAATTGCCTCTTGCGATAGCCAATAAGTTTAACCGATGGAAGAGGCAATTGGAATATCTAAAAGACATTGAAATACCTAGATGTTTCTTGAAAGATTTTTCACCTGGCACCGATGTATCCATTCATGTGTTCTGTGATGCCAGCAAGATGGCATATGCAACGTGCATCTTTGTACGAACTCAAAACAATCAAGTCGCAACGTGTCAATTAGTGCAAGCTCGAAGTAGAGTTGCTCCTTTGAAACCAATTTCTATACCTAGAATGGAGCTTTTAGCTTGTACGATTGGAGCTAGGCTTGCACATGCAACAAAAATTGATCTTGGGTTAGAGAACGTGCCGATTTTCTATTGGTCTGATTCAGTAAATGCGCTCTACTGGATCAGAAAAAATGAAAACTGGGGAACATTTGTGTACAATCGAGTACAAGAAATTCGACTTTTAACGAATCCTGAGGATTGGAGACACATATCCGGTACTTTAAATCCGGCTGATCTTCCGTCACGGGGATGTACTGCTGGGGAATTGAAGAAAGGTCGCTGGTGGGAAGGACCAAATTGGTTGAAACAACCCTGTGATAAATGGCCAGTCTCGGATGCGGGCCCAGATTTTGAGGTTGTCAATTTGGAAAGACGAAAAACAGTAGTGTCTGCTGCCAACATTGAATCAGATAATCTTGCTTTTTCTAGAATTTCAACATACGACAAAATAATACGAGTAATAGCATGGATATTTCGTTTTTACAAAAATGTCAAAGTAAAGATCGATGAAAGAAATTATGGCGGTCTGAATGTTGAAGAAATCGAAAAGGCTGAAAAAACAGTATTGAAACAAGTTCAGCGCCAAAGTTTTGGGAAGGACTGCAAAGCAGGAATATCTCAAATGCAAACGCTATTTGATTCAGATGGCCTGTTAAGAGTCAAATCAAGGATTAGCATGAGAAAGGATTTAGAAAATTTTCGTTATCCCATAGTTCTTCCTTCTAAACACCCTATTGTTGTTAAATTAATTTTGAATAAGCATAATGAACTCTGCCACGCAGGTCTTCAGATTATGATATCCACACTACGGGAGAAATATTGGATACTTAAGAGTAGAAAAACCATAAGGCGAGTTCTCAGTGGATGTATTAAATGTAAGAGATTTACAGTTCGACCTTTCGAAACTCTCAGTGCACCTCTTCCTGAAGATCGAGTTAGAGAAGCCCAGGTTTTCGAAGTTGTTGGTGTTGATTTGTGTGGACCTTTGGTTCTAAGGAATAGAACAAAATGTTGGATAGTACTATTTACATGTGCCGTATTTCGTGCCGTCCATATCGAACTAGTTACATCTTTATCGACAGATGTTTTTATTCAAGCTTTAAGAAGATTCATCGCCAGAAGGGGTCGGCCAAGTACTATTTACTCCGATAATGGAACAAATCTAGTTGGAACATCCAACGAGCTGAAATCGGTTGATTGGAAAAGGTTGCAAGATTATGCTTCTGTGAAGAGCATCAGTTGGAAATTCAATCCTCCTTCTGCACCCTGGTGGGGTGGATTTTGGGAACGCCTGATTGGTATGTTAAAGAACATTCTTAGAAGAGTCCTGGGAAGGGCTTGTCTGCAGTACGAAGAACTGTACACGATTCTTTGCGATGCTGAAAGCGTTATTAATGCAAGACCATTAACGTATCTTTCCGAAAACAGTGATGATCTTGTAGCCTTGACTCCTGCCATGTTCTTACAGGAAATCAGGGAAACAGGAGTTCCGGACATAGATCTGATCGATGCCAACAAGGCAAATAGACGATTTGCTTATAAACAAAGGCTACGCCAGGAGCTTAGGAAACGTTTTAGAATCGAGTATCTAGGCCAACTCAGAGATTTTTCCATGGTTCGAAGAGAATTTAACGTAGAAGTAGGAGACATAGTCCTAGTTGGGGATAGTAATTCGAAAAGATCCAACTGGCCATTAGCTAAAGTTGTGAAGTTGCTTCCTGGGAAAGACGGTAAAGTGCGAGTCGTCGAAGTCAAAACAAAAACCGGATCCTTCTTACGGCCAGTCCAGAGATTGTAACCGTTGGAGATACGGAAAATTGAAGAACCATCAGTTCCAGAAGGGTATTCACAACAGACTGTGGAAGATCAAGAACCAGATACCTCTTCTGTGGACGCTTCTGGTATCGTGCCTGTCCAAATAGAATCTTCAAATTTAGCTAAAAACCGAATTCGAAAGTCAAGATTTGGACGAACTTTAAGACCTGTCCGCCTTTAGGAACTGAACTGATTCCTGAGTTTCACTAACCTGATACTCAGTGGTTTGAGAATGTCGCGAATGCGCGCCTGTTCTAAGTTTTGAAAAGCTTTTATTGAATTAGAAATAAAATACGGAGCAGGTGAGGTGAAAGCAAACCTCCAATATAATTTCAATACTACGATCCTAACAAAATTAAATATACAAATTAGAATTCAGTTTTTTTTTTTTTTTTAGAAAAAAGTCGCTCTTAAACATTGTCTTGCGGTTTACTTTGATTCTATACCTGTGAAGAAGTGTAATGTTCTATATATATTAAAATTATAAGTTTTAATTAAGAAATGGTCTCCTTGTGTACTTCTGTGGACTTTCCTTTAGAATTCTTGAGTTTCAGTGATGTTTCGACGGTCAGGATGATTGATTCTTACCCGGGACACAAATGAGGTAGGACAATTCATATTCCTTCCGATTAGAAAGATATTGTTTCTACACAACAACTGGCATCCCTGCCGGGACTGAGAACAAACATTTTTGACTGAGTGCTGGAATTTTAGTGATTCTAAAGGGAACTTTCGTTTTGAATTACGGAATTTTGTCTTTGAACTAACGGAACCTTCGTTTTTGAACTTGAGGAACTTTTGTTTTCGAAAGCATTGATTAAATATGACCGAAGATCCGTTAGTACTAATTTGTAAGAAGAAACGTGGCGTATTGCGAACGTCCGTTACGAAAATTAGTAAGAGATTGGAAACAATATTAGAAAAAACGAAAGGAGACGAAGATGAAATAGAACAGACACTAGAGGAGTTAAATAGCACCTTTGAGGATTTGAAATTAATAGATAACGAACTAGTACGCCTTTTGAAACCTGATGATGTAGACAAAGAATTACAATCAGCGGAATCGTATCGCGAAAAGGTCGTAGTCTGGAAGTTTAAAGCTGAGAAGCGTTTACGTGCTTTAAATCAATCCGTTCACAGTAATCCTCAATCAAATGTAAATACAAACGTGGAAGGATCGAACTTCAACCAGAATGTGAGAATGAAATTGCCAAAAATAACGATTCCTAGATATTATGGAGACGTGAGTCAATGGCTCACGTTTTGGAATTCTTTTGAAACGGCAATTCATAAAAATGAGTCTTTAGATCCAGTGGACAAATTTATTTATCTTAAGGCGCAAGTAGGAGGTTCTGCGTTAAGTACTATTGAAGGTTTTGACATTTCGTCCGAAAATTACTTTAAGGCAGTAGAACTGTTAGAAGATCGATTCGGTCGTAAAGATGTTCTAATAAATACACATATGCATGACCTGTTACGTATCGCACCACTTAAACGGTCCAATGACATTAGAGGATTTCGGAAACTTTATGACAGCTGTCAAATTCAAATACGAAGCTTGGACTCTCTTGGAGTTTCATCTGAGACGTATGGACGTTTATTGTGTCCTATGATCTTGAAACTGTTACCTCATGATTTGATTCTCGAATTTCACAAGGAATTCAACAGTGGTGATTTTACTCTGAATAATTTGATCGAATTTTTGAGTAAACAATTAAATTCACGAGAACGATGTGAAACAACGTATTTCAATTGTGATACTCAGATTCTTCGACATGATCGCTCTCGACAAAAACAAATAGGTGCCGTCGCTGAGAGATTCGAAGGGAGGAAATTTGAAAGAAGCGCAACAGCTGCTAATTTGTTATCGAGTTCGGAAGCAAAGGATAATAAATTATGTGTATTTTGCTCTGATTCCCACTTAAGTTCTGATTGCAAATATGCTATGGGTTTAACCCTGGCTGAAAGAAAGGCTATTTTATCTAAAAAGGGTGCCTGTTTTAGATGTCTAAAAATGAAGCATGTTTCTCGTGATTGTAAAGTGAAAATAACTTGTTCTATTTGTAAAAAAAGGCATTCTGATATTATGTGTTTTTCAAATTATTACTGCTCAAATGATAATGATACTCCATTAGTGACTGAAAATACTGTTCTCTCAAATCATTCTTGTTCTAATGAGGTGTATCTGCAAACGTTGATTGTGTGTATCAATGCTAATGGCTCAAATCATTTTATTAGGATTATTATTGACACAGGTAGCCAAAGGTCATACATTTCTACATTTATAGCTCATAAAATTAAGTTAAAATGTTTGGGAGAGGCAATAGTTACTCATGGACTTTTCGGTGGAATGGAGGAGAGTGTAAGACATAAACGATATTCTGTGACATTAAGAAGTATTGACAAGAGTTATTCCTGCGAAATTGAAGTGATGGACCAGAAAAAGATATGTGCACCTATTCCTAAACTGAAGAATTCCCGGTGCATAAACAAAATAAAGGATCATGGTATTTTTCTCAGTGACATTTTCATGAACCAACATTGTCTTTTTGAGAAAGATCCTAATGAAATTCATATGTTATTGGGAGCAGACATAGCAGGAAAATTATTCACTGGTGAAATCAAACAAATTATAGAGGGATTGACAGCCGTGAATACACATTTAGGTTGGACTATTATGGGCAAAACAAAGGAAACGGAAACTAAAGATTTTTCAAACACACTCCTATCACTTCATGTTAATGAATCAAAAATTTCCGATCTGTGGAGACTCGATACTCTTGGAATTCTCGATCCAGGGGAAAAGAAGACCAGGATGGAACTTGAAGAAGCTGCAAAAATTCATTTCCTGCAGAATATTTCCAGAGATGAAGAAGGAAGATACATTGTGAGTCTTCCATGGATACAAGATCATCCTCCTTTGTTGAACTGTAGGAACATGGCTGAAAAAAGGCTGAAAAATTGCGTCAAATCCCTAGAAAAGGCAGAAAAACTGAAGGACTATCAGGCTGTTTTCCATAACTGGTTAGAGGAGGGTATTATAGAAGAAATCCACTTTGAAAAGAAAGGCACTAACGAACATTTCTTACCCCACCATCCAGTTTACAAAGAAAACTCTACAACGAAAGTCAGGCCTGTTTTTGACGGTTCAGCGAGAGAGAAAAATTCCCCGTCCATAAATGATTGTCTCGAAAAAGGACCAAATGTCGTGGAGCTCATACCATCCATCATAAATAGATTTAGATTTGGTAAGTATGGAGTAATTGCCGATATTGAAAAAGCTTTTTTGCAAATCAAACTTCAAGAACAAGATAGTTCATTTCTGAAGTTTTTATGGTGGGAGAATGGCAAGAAAGAAGATCCCAAGATATTTCAACATAAACGGGTTGTGTTTGGAATTTCGTCTAGCCCTTTTTTGCTGGGTGCAACGCTAGAATATCATTTTAAAAATGCACCAGCCCATTTACAAGAAACGGCGAAGAAACTCATGAACTCGTTTTATGTTGATAATTGTGTTTCAAGTGTGAGTAGCAAAGAGGAACTCGACAAATTCATTTCGGAGTCTAAAATTCTTCTTAGCTCTGCAAAATTCAACCTTAGAGGGTGGGAGTACACAGCCGAAAATAGAGTCATAGAAGAGAGAAAAGTTCCTGTTTTGGGATTAAATTGGAGACCAGATGTTGATACTTTGTCCGTCAATTCTAAAGATTTCTCTGAGGATAATGAAAAACCGATAACTAAAAGGAAGATTCTCTCTTCAGTTCATCGCATTTTTGATCCAATCGGATTTACTTGTCCGGTCACTCTGGGACCAAAACATATGTTGCAGGAATGCTGGAAGATTGGAGTATCGTGGGATACAGAATTGCCTCTTGCGATAGCCAATAAGTTTAACCGATGGAAGAGGCAATTGGAATATCTAAAAGACATTGAAATACCTAGATGTTTCTTGAAAGATTTTTCACCTGGCACCGATGTATCCATTCATGTGTTCTGTGATGCCAGCAAGATGGCATATGCAACGTGCATCTTTGTACGAACTCAAAACAATCAAGTCGCAACGTGTCAATTAGTGCAAGCTCGAAGTAGAGTTGCTCCTTTGAAACCAATTTCTATACCTAGAATGGAGCTTTTAGCTTGTACGATTGGAGCTAGGCTTGCACATGCAACAAAAATTGATCTTGGGTTAGAGAACGTGCCGATTTTCTATTGGTCTGATTCAGTAAATGCGCTCTACTGGATCAGAAAAAATGAAAACTGGGGAACATTTGTGTACAATCGAGTACAAGAAATTCGACTTTTAACGAATCCTGAGGATTGGAGACACATATCCGGTACTTTAAATCCGGCTGATCTTCCGTCACGGGGATGTACTGCTGGGGAATTGAAGAAAGGTCGCTGGTGGGAAGGACCAAATTGGTTGAAACAACCCTGTGATAAATGGCCAGTCTCGGATGCGGGCCCAGATTTTGAGGTTGTCAATTTGGAAAGACGAAAAACAGTAGTGTCTGCTGCCAACATTGAATCAGATAATCTTGCTTTTTCTAGAATTTCAACATACGACAAAATAATACGAGTAATAGCATGGATATTTCGTTTTTACAAAAATGTCAAAGTAAAGATCGATGAAAGAAATTATGGCGGTCTGAATGTTGAAGAAATCGAAAAGGCTGAAAAAACAGTATTGAAACAAGTTCAGCGCCAAAGTTTTGGGAAGGACTGCAAAGCAGGAATATCTCAAATGCAAACGCTATTTGATTCAGATGGCCTGTTAAGAGTCAAATCAAGGATTAGCATGAGAAAGGATTTAGAAAATTTTCGTTATCCCATAGTTCTTCCTTCTAAACACCCTATTGTTGTTAAATTAATTTTGAATAAGCATAATGAACTCTGCCACGCAGGTCTTCAGATTATGATATCCACACTACGGGAGAAATATTGGATACTTAAGAGTAGAAAAACCATAAGGCGAGTTCTCAGTGGATGTATTAAATGTAAGAGATTTACAGTTCGACCTTTCGAAACTCTCAGTGCACCTCTTCCTGAAGATCGAGTTAGAGAAGCCCAGGTTTTCGAAGTTGTTGGTGTTGATTTGTGTGGACCTTTGGTTCTAAGGAATAGAACAAAATGTTGGATAGTACTATTTACATGTGCCGTATTTCGTGCCGTCCATATCGAACTAGTTACATCTTTATCGACAGATGTTTTTATTCAAGCTTTAAGAAGATTCATCGCCAGAAGGGGTCGGCCAAGTACTATTTACTCCGATAATGGAACAAATCTAGTTGGAACATCCAACGAGCTGAAATCGGTTGATTGGAAAAGGTTGCAAGATTATGCTTCTGTGAAGAGCATCAGTTGGAAATTCAATCCTCCTTCTGCACCCTGGTGGGGTGGATTTTGGGAACGCCTGATTGGTATGTTAAAGAACATTCTTAGAAGAGTCCTGGGAAGGGCTTGTCTGCAGTACGAAGAACTGTACACGATTCTTTGCGATGCTGAAAGCGTTATTAATGCAAGACCATTAACGTATCTTTCCGAAAACAGTGATGATCTTGTAGCCTTGACTCCTGCCATGTTCTTACAGGAAATCAGGGAAACAGGAGTTCCGGACATAGATCTGATCGATGCCAACAAGGCAAATAGACGATTTGCTTATAAACAAAGGCTACGCCAGGAGCTTAGGAAACGTTTTAGAATCGAGTATCTAGGCCAACTCAGAGATTTTTCCATGGTTCGAAGAGAATTTAACGTAGAAGTAGGAGACATAGTCCTAGTTGGGGATAGTAATTCGAAAAGATCCAACTGGCCATTAGCTAAAGTTGTGAAGTTGCTTCCTGGGAAAGACGGTAAAGTGCGGGTCGTCGAAGTCAAAACAAAAACCGGATCCTTCTTACGGCCAGTCCAGAGATTGTACCCGTTGGAGATACGGAAAATTGAAGAACCATCAGTTCCAGAAGGGTATTCACAACAGACTGTGGAAGATCAAGAACCAGATACCTCTTCTGTGGACGCTTCTGGTATCGTGCCTGTCCAAATAGAATCTTCAAATTTAGCTAAAAACCGAATTCGAAAGTCAAGATTTGGACGAACTTTAAGACCTGTGTCCGCCTTTAGGAACTGAACTGATTCCTGAGTTTCACTAACCTGATACTCAGTGGTTTGAGAATGTCGCGAATGCGCGCCTGTTCTAAGTTTTGAAAAGCTTTTATTGAATTAGAAATAAAATACGGAGCAGGTGAGGTGAAAGCAAACCTCCAATATAATTTCAATACTACGATCCTAACAAAATTAAATATACAAATTAGAATTCAGTTTTTTTTTTTTTTTTTTTTGAAAAAAGTCGCTCTTAAACATTGTCTTGCGGTTTACTTTGATTCTATACCTGTGAAGAAGTGTAATGTTCTATATATATTAAAATTATAAGTTTTAATTAAGAAATGGTCTCCTTGTGTACTTCTGTGGACTTTCCTTTAGAATTCTTGAGTTTCAGTGATGTTTCGACGGTCAGGATGATTGATTCTCACCCGGGACACAAATGAGGTAGGACAATTCATATTCCTTCCGATTAGAAAGATATTGTTTCTACACAACAACAAGGGAATCACAATGATGCACCCAAGTTTCATCCCCTGTTATTACAGTCTTTAGGAAATTCGGATAATTTTGAAGCATCTGTTTCCCCTCACAACATTGGTGAATTATTGTTTGCATCTGTTCTTTAGGTGATGAGGAACCGATCTGGAATAAACATGGCGAAGCTGTAAATTGCTGGGTAGAATGCGAAATACGGACGTTTTTGAAATGTTAGTTGATGCCGCTATCTCCTCACATGTCATACGCCGATTTTCTTGCAAGATTGCCCACACAGTGCTAACATTTCGATCATTCACAACACTTTCTGGTCGGCCAGGCTTAGGAGTCAGTTCTACAGACAAACGTTCTTTTTTGAAATCACCATGCCATCTAAAAATCGTAGACTCACCAAAACATTTGTCTTTGTAAGCTTCTTTCATTAACTTAACTGTTTCTGGAGCTGTTTTGCCCAAACGATAGAAAATTTGATGGCAGAACGCATTTAATTTTTTAACTTTGAATCACTCATCTCCATTTCTGTAGGGCTAATAAAAATAATTTCTTTAAACAAGCACGAAACTAAGAAAATAAAATCGTCTGCTTCGTTTAGAATATTTATAATTGTACAGTTAATAATTTGAAAAAACAAAACGCCTGAACTTTTATTTTTTAGTTTTGCGGTGTTGCCACTTCGTAAAAGATTCACTCTCAGTTTTTATGGAACGCCCTTTGTGTAAAACTAATATTAAAATAGTATAAGCTTTTTTTTTAATTTTAGGAAGGTATTTATGGAGGTAACTCCTCTATTATGTTCTATAGAATATTAATATAACACGCGCGCTGAGGCAACTCATTCATATTTTACTATGACAAAACATGAAAATATTTATTTTTTGATTTGTGTCACTTTTTTTGCCGGGGTGATATGTTAAGCAATTATAATGTTAAACCAACTTGTTTAGTCCTGGTTTAGTGAGTTTCATTTTAATCACGTGGTTTCGAACGAGTCTATTCGTCCAGTTAGCGTTTTTAGCACGGAATCTAACATCTAATATATAGTTCTCTTCCTGGAGCTATATCAGCCATTAATGTATGCAAATCATTAAATCACCTGTAGGTATTATTATCAGTAAACATTATTTTGTGCATAGCAGGCAGGTGAGCTTTTCAAATTTGTAAGAAAGAACTACCTCAAGGGTATCTGCTTTGTCATCAGTACACTCTACAAACACGTTACTGCTTTTTTTCATACAAAGGTCTATGAAAAGATGCTATGAAAAAATCGTACTTGGCGAGCAATGTGACCGTATATGTTTACCATTTACCGGATAATCAGTTTAGGTCTCTCCACATTACTGCATGATGTGGCGGAACTGTATCGTTTGTTGAAAGCACTATATTTTCAATGTTTGAAAACAGTATTCTTATTTTCTGAAAATGTGGAAATTTGTTCAGATCTGCAGACACATCCTTCAAAGCCTGAATCTGCACGTAGCAAAATTTATTAAAGGTAATCAAAAATGCAAACATATTTTCTTCATTTTAATATTTATTAGACTAAATGTGCTTCGAGTTTTAACTTTTCCGGTAGTTGTTTCGACGAGATATCTGGTCATTAGCAAACATGTCCAGATCTTGATGGACGAGATATCTCGTCATAGAAAGAAAACTGACCCTGGATCTCGTCATCATCAAAAACTGATAAAAATTTGCAATATATTGAAGACGAAATATTTCGTCATTAGAAAAACTGGCCAGATCTTGATGGACGACATGTCTCATCGAAGTCATTTGAAGGGTTAAGGAATTATGTATCCGTTAATATAATACTTTAAGTTAATATAATATCCGTTGTGCACTGATCTTCGTAAGTGGTGTATGTCCCATACTACAGTTCACACAAGTACAACATCTGATTATACTATTTTCGTTAAATAATTTGACTCTCGTTCATTCTTAATCTTCTTCTTTTTCATTTATATTTACTTAAGGGAGACCCGTAAGGAAAAACCCAATATTCTTATTATTCATTTTACATAACCAATTTTTTTAGTGAAAACTAAGCACATATTTTAAATCGATAATCAATAAAAAAATTAGTTTTTACTTGCAATTATATTTTATATTAAGATTTTAATATGTTTTTAAGCCCAAATACACACTTTATATAAACCCTACTACTCTGTCAATTTTCAATATTTTTGCATGAAATAATTTCTACAATATTGTTATAGTAAATGCAATAAACCTAGGGGGAGATTTTCTAAAATTTATTTCCGAGTTTTCATAAAAAAAAATATTTTACTCATTATACGTTAAATTTCTATAAAACTTTCCAATTTTTTATGTTTATTAATTTTTTATAAATTTTTCTGAACTATTTATAGAAAAAAAAGTCTTAGTACTTTGAACTTTGGCAAAATTGCAAAAAAAACTGATTTTGAAAGAATCGCATTTTAAGTACAAATTACAACTTAACTTAAAGAAAACAATTTAATTTTTGCAAGTACTATTTTTTTAGTAATTTCTACTACATTAAGACTCTTATCAAAACAAGAGTTTTTACCGTAAACTCGTGTATATTTTCTTAATGCCAGTTTCATCTCTGATGACAACTGAGTGATTTGTGATAATTCACTAAAAAATTATACATTTCTTGTTTAATGAACTGAAAAAAGAATATTTTATTGCATCAGTATTATTTTAAAATAAACCAACACTATATAAACCACACCTCCTTTTTTCTTCAGCTATTTTTTTCTGTAAACGAGCTTTTTTTTGTAGTGATACGCATGCGACGAAATTTAGCGCTATTTTTTCAATGTGTTTCCTTCAATGGCGTCACTACATCTTTTACATAAGGACCTGGATTTTGTCATTTAGCTTTAGCCGATTGATAGAAAATCCAAGAGTCTACACTTTAAGGGTTTTATTAATGTTTGGAATATAATCATCGGTAGATACATTATGATGTAATATTGCATAAAATGAGGTTTTCATGGAAACCGAAGCCAATGGTTGTCTTCTCGATTATGTAGTTGGAAGGTCAAATAAAAGTAAAAAAGCAGCTGGTAGCAATTTCCTTCGACTCTGAAGTTTTGTCCATTTGTTCTTGAATATCTGATGCATCGTTTTATACAGTAAACCAAAAAATACTTTTTGAAAAGTTTTTTTTCGGAATTTGAGTTTTGGGTCTCCCTCTCTCTCTCTCTCTCTCTCTCTCTCTCTCTCTCTCTCTCTTAAAGAATTATCGAAAGAAATTATTTACTTCAGGTTATAAAACATTAAATTGTGTTTTATAGGCAGTAAAACAAATAATAATGTTTTAAAGATGAAATAAAACACACAATTGTGTCTAACAGTAAATAAAATACTTGTGTTTAATAGGCAATTAAACAATGAATTGTATCTAGAGGTAGTAAAACACAATTTACAAATTAGAAAATGTTTTATTTGTAGAAAAAAATTATCATGAACCAAATACAAATACAAATATTGACGACCAGCTACAGGCTCAAGCCCAACAAGGCTGGTCCTTTGTTTATGAACTCCCCTATTCCCACTGACTATCCAATTGTATCTTGAATTCGTACACTCCCTTTGAATTAACTATATTCTCAGGCAACGCGTTCCAACTGTCTATTACCCTATTAAAGTAGTAGTTTTCCCTTAAATTCCGATTAAAATGTGTCTTATTCAATTTATACCCATGGCCCCTTGTTCTGTTATCCCTATTGAAATTTAAGCCCTCTGTGTCCCCTTGTATTACCAACTTGAAAAGTTGAATCAAATCCCCCCTCCTTCTTCTTTCCAGTGTATACATGTTTAGCTTACTTAAACGTTTATTGTAGTCGAGATTTGCTATCTCCTTTATTATTTTTGTAGCTCTGTGCTGAACCCTTTCAATTAATTCTATAACCTTTCTCATATATGGAGCCCAGAATTGTACAGCATATTCTAGATGTGGTCTTACTAAACCCTTATATAACGGCACGATTATATTCTTATCCCTTGAAGTTACAGTCTTTTTAATATACCCCAATACGAACCAGTATGCCTTGTAGTTCAAAGAAATGAGTAATCAAAAGAGCTTGATATGAAATATAGATTAAATATACAGGGTGGTCCCGAATTCATGGTACAAACTTTAATGGTAGGTACAGGACATTGTAACAATGATTTATTGTATAGGAATGTATAGTCGCAAGTGACGCGGTGAGGCGAAAACAAGGGAAATAACGGCCGAAAGGAAAAACAAAGATTTTATTGAAAGCGTTGTTGACAAGTGTCATGTTTACAGTAATTGTTCAAAATTGCGTCCACCAGTATCGATACATGCTTGACAGCGTCGGTGGAGCTATTGGCGTACACGTTCAAAGATGCCTGGTATTTCACGCACACTACAGATAAGCGAGCGACGAGATCCTCATCTGAGTCAACTGGAGTCTCATAAACAAGATGCTTTAGATGTCCCCATAAAAAGTAATCGAGGCTCGATAAATCGGGAGATCGGGGTGGCCAAGGGACTGGTCCACCACGCCCAATCCATCGAGTACCAAACGTGGCATTCAGGTAATTCCGTACATCAATGCTGAAGTGTGCTGGCGCCCCATCGTGCTGAAACCACATGCGGTTACGAATGGCGATCGGAACATCATGCAGCAGTTGTGGTAACACTTCTTTCAGAAAAATAAGATAGCTTCCGCCAGTGAGCCGCGTGGGTAGTAAGTATGGGCCAATCAAAAAGTCGTTCACAATACCAGCCCACACATTAATACTGAAACGTTGTTGAAACGCATGTCGACGCGTTGCATGTGGATTATCGGTTGCCCACACATGGGAATTGTGCGCATTAAAGACACCCTCGCGTGAAAATGTCGCTTCATCTGTAAATAGCACATAATCTACGAAATCCGGCTGCAACGCACATTGCTGCATCACCCACAGGCAGAAGTTCACGCGGCGAGGATAATCTGCCGGATTCAATGCTTGTACTTTCTGAAAATGGAAGGGGTGTAAGCGATTTTCGTTTAACACTCTGCATACAGTCTGATGACTCACACCTACGTCACGCGCAACAGTTCTTGTGCTTGACTCGGGTCTATCAGCCACAATGTTCAAGATGCTTTCTTCCAGCCTTGGAGTGCGTACAGCTCTTACTCGACCAGCGCCATGTCTGTTGACGTCGAACGCACCTGTTTCACAAAGTTGACTATGTAACCGTTGAAAAATTCTATGATCCGGCATTCGTCGATCAGGATACTCCGCGCGATACATTCGTAACGCAGCTCTGCCGTTACCATTTGCACGGCCGTACATGTAATGCATGTCTGCTTTTTCTGCATACGTAAAGTCACCCATCGTCTACGGCAGCACAATTGTGAATGGCGCTTTTCCCTACTGCGATGCATCATGTTCAACAGCGGCTAGACATCTACTGCCCTCTACCGGCAATGATACCAACCGATCACTCCATTTCTCTTTCCTTTTATTTCCCCTGTTTACGCCTCACCGCGTCACTTGCGACTATACATTCCTATACAATAAATCATTGTTACAATGTCCTGTACCTACCATTAAAGTTTGTACCATGAATTCGGGACCACCCTGTATAAGTAAATTGATATGTGTAGCAAAATTATTGCTCTTAATTTACGTCCTACAGTATGGGAGTGTATGTTACCATCGCATTTTTTCATGGAAATTGTTTTAGCAAGGATAAGTAACGTAGCGTTTTACAGCCGTGATTTGATTTAATTTAATTGTATCAACGCATTGTGATACGTTAGGGAACTGATTATTATACCACATCCTGTTTACATCACAATTACTAAATGTAGAAATGTTCAAGCAGAACACTACTAAGAACACATAAATGTTTATTAGTACATTGAGGACACTTACACGGTTGGGACAAACATTTAAAGTAAAGGAAAACATTAAATAAAATCACATCTTAGCGAGAAACATCTTAGCACATCTTATCAGCGTGACATCTTAGCAGCTATCTATGAGGAAGTAACTGATGTATAAAAAGGGCGCTTTAGGACAGAACTCCTATTGGGCGAGAGAGGTTTAGGCGGAAACCAATCCTACATAAAGATACAGAAAACCATACCCTGTCGTTCATTTCTAAGGATATATCACAGGAAACTTTATTTTAATTTTATTATTGTTTACTTTCTAAAAACACGATACTATATTTCTTGATGCGTAGCAGAAGCATCTCATGAATTATAAAGCATCAGCATTGTGCGTAAAGATTCTTAGATTTCAAGTTGAGATTAATATTTACGCACGGATAATTTATTTCTAGTACTATTGCTATTTAAGAGCGTTTTGTTAGAACAAGAATCGTTTTAAATAATGTTAAATCATTGTAAAGAAATATTAACATTGAAAATACTTCTTACCGTTTTAACTATATTCGAAATGAACCTTATCTTTAGAGTTCTTTCTTCGAGTCTGAAATGAACTTGAACTGACGAGAATTTGTATAGAAGGTTTTTTTTTATTATTGCATGATGCAATTACAATAGCCCGGAAGTAAAGTGATCAAAAATGCCATCTATATGGAAACTAGTCTTTCAGCAGATGGTTTTGAAAACCATCAAATTCTGAATAAACAAAGTATTTCCCCCAATTTTTTTAAATCAATGTCATATAACGCTAGTGGGCTTGACTTTATGAATCAAGTCTTCATCAAGTAATGGATCTTGAAAGCGTGTATTTAAACATTTATACTCCGATAAACCAATACGAACGTATCCGATATAATTTCAAATACTTTATATTACTTGATCGACTTTTTAATCTCTTTTTTCATAACAAATGAAGATCATGCTTTTAATAGACCATTCAGTTTCATTGGGGTAAAATCGTCAACAAATGATGTCTTATCTTGCTTTATACTATCCTTATCTAAATACACAAACTAATAGTTAATATATCTTCTCTTGAATGTTATATCTAAATATCCAAATTCTTTTGCGTGATTCAAAAAGCAACGAACAAATGCCTTTAATTAAAAAATCATTGTTATCAAAGAAAATTTTATGTAATATTCTAACAGGTTGTTTGTCTAAAAATCTTGAGGTACTTTAGCACTTTGGACGTGTCAGTCAAAATAATTTATATCTAATAATACACGAAAGCTCATTTAATACAATGTTCTAACTTGGTTGTCTAAAATTCTGAAAGTACCTTTCTAGCCTTTTGGACTTATGATTCAAAATCAGTGACATTGAATATTAAACAAAATAATACTTAATCCAATGTTTTAACTACTTGGTTGTTTAAAATACTAAAAGTACTTTCGCCTTTTGGACTTGTCAGTCAGTAGCTATGTCTGTTCTAACAAATACGAATGAGAAACAAATTTGTAACGCTATACGTATGTTTAAATCTTCGAACAAGTGTGTATGCATCTATTTAAGTTCTTGTAATAGTCACTTCCTGCTGAATGAAGGCTACTTGTGTGACTCAAATTTTGTGTAATCTGCGATAATCATTTCCAAATTCTCTCTTTTTATTCGTTCGTGTATATGTCCATTAGGAAAGACCGAAAAAATTCAATTTTTTTTTTCAAGTCATAATACCGCGGAAAAGTTGTGAATTTGGGAGACTAAAAAGGGGCAAAAAAGAAATCAAATCGGTTTATATCTTCCGGTTGCGCATGTGCTCTAAAGTTTGCCAAAATTTGGAAAATTCAAATTTTTACGATAATTTTTAACATTTTAAAATTAGCCTCTTCCCGAATGTAATAGCTCAAATTCTTATGTATTAGAACCACAGAAAATAAGGTTTTAATAATATTTAGATCCATCAACATCTTCCGGTTGCGCATTGCCTTCAAAATTAATGACATTTTGAAAAACGTTTACAAATAAAGGTAGATCACAGTTCAAGGGGGGAAAATACTAACAACTTGTATGATTTTTTTTTTGGTTTTCTTTATTGAATACAAGTTTAAATGTTTAAAAACAAATTATTTAAGACAATGAGTAATACTTATAAACAATATTTTTGTAGAGAAAAAAACTACGTTTTTGTGTGAAGAGTCGTAAATCCAAGAAAATCATGTTGAACAATTGTTCTATTTTCACTCATTCTTAGATGAAGAAACTTCAACATCTGACTTATGGGCATGGTTGATCTTGACAGCAGAGTCGTTCTAATAAAACCATCCCTAGACTCAACTCCGCAAACTTTTCCTGAGGCTTCTGTCACGAGTTGCACACATCGCTCAACTGTCTGTGTGTGAACTGGGAATGTCTTAAATGTTATATGCCAATTAGGGACTGGGTCACTTTGAATGCGATTTAACCTCATCGTCACACTGATATCTTTTAATAACGGGGGAGAAGATAAATCACAGTCCATACATTTAATTATTTCCGAGTAGTCTTGAGCCTTGAAATTGAGTTTTGGCGTCATGATAGTTGTTCTCTTTTGATCGAACTCTCGTGCCCTTAGAATTCATTGATGTCCGAGATATCTTATGTAATTTGTATTAGATTGTGTCATGACTAACATTAAATGTTCTGGCTCAGTGAAAAATCCATTTCGTTCAATCACAGGGTCGACAATATTACGTAAATCTTCAGTCAGGTACATTGAAGATTGTATTGATTGGTACTAGGGATGTCAACTCTCAGAAAATAACCGGTTTTCGGTAAATCGTTTCTTTTTTTCGTCCGGTTATAGCTGCCCCGGCTTAACCGAGTAAAAAAAACGGTTTTTAAAATAACCGGAAAAAAGAACCGATTTTTAAAAACTTCAAGGTGTTTCTACACTGCTGGCCACCCAAATTGCAACACCAAGAAAGACAAGAGGTATCACAACAAAATTTATTTTGCAGATAACATGTTGACCAGGTATCAAATGATTAAATTTATAGACTTCTGTGAAGTGTGGTTCCTGCTAAACTCAGTAGCCAGAGTAGCCGCCATTGTTGGAGATCACCGCTGCCACACGCCTCGGCATTGATTTAAAGAGACTTTGGATGTGTTCTTGGGGTATAGCAGACCAAGCAGCTTCCACTCGTTGCCAAAGTTGATCTGGTGTGGCAGCTGGGGATGTAATCTGGGTCAATCGTTGAGCAACTATGGACCACATATTTTCTATCGGCGCGGCGAAATATCCGGAGAGCGAGCTGGTCAGAGAAGCAATTCAATCTGGCGATTGACGAAGAACCCTTGGACAATGCGTGCCACGTGTGGTCGCGCATTATCCTGTTGAAATATGGCTGTGGGAAAGCCCTGAAGGTAAGGAAGGACAACTGGCTCCAACACCTCGGAGATGTAGCGCTGGCTGTTTAAAGTACCGGCAATGCGTACTAGAGGAATGCGAGAGTGATATCCAATACCGCCCCATACCATAATACCCGGTGCAGGACCAATATGGCGGTGCAGGACCAGTATGGCGGTGCATAACGCAGCTGTTCAGCATCCTTTCTTCACGGTGTCTCCAGACTCGAATCCGACCATCGTGGTGTTGCAGACAGAAGCGTGACTCGTCAGTAAAGACAATTTCATTCAATTTTGCCGTCCACGTCCTTCTTTTATCGAACCATTGGCGGCGAAGACGTCATTGGCTGTAGACGAAGCAATGGACGCCCTGTAGTCAGACCACTCTGCTGTAAACGGCGTCAAATGGTACGCGCAGACACTGGACGATGCGTTACAGACTGAATGTGCTGTGGTATGGTTCGTGATGTGGCTGAGCGATCCGTCACTGCCATACGCACAATATGCCTGTCATCACGTGAAGTGGTGCACTGAGGTGGATGCGATCGAACACGTCGGTCCGTCGTACACTCCTGCATCCAACGATCACATATCCGCATTACAGTTGTTTGGTTTCGTCCAACACGACTACCGATTTCCCTGAAAGATAACCCCCAATCTCGGTAGGCGACTATCCTTCCTCTGTCGAACTCGGATACTTTATCAAAAGATGATCGCTGTTTTCTACGAGGCATAATTGATCGGTTTTTTTTTGAAAAAACCACAAGATAAACACAATTGCCGTACTTGAAATCGTCGAAATCTCCAAGCCTTAAATAGCGCTTTGAAGTGGCGCCACAGGCGCGCGTGATGTTTGTGTGCGCTGAAAGTCTAATCATTTGCATATCTCACCTCCGCTAATGCATGTTGTAAATTTCATATTATTTGCATGCTTCCTTCAGGGTGTTGCATTTACGATGGCCAGCAGTGTATTTAGTTGTATATAAAAAATGCTAAATGTCGTTAATTGTTTATATTTATCACGTCACATTTGTTACAAACATTCAAATTAATTCTAAAAAAGAAAAAAAAACTTAACTGTTTCAAAATAAAGGTATACAAACTAATAAAATAATTAAAACATTAGTTACCTTGTTAATATTGTTTTATCTATTCAACCCAATACTTTTTATTTACTCTGATCATAAATACTCGCTCAGTTATATGCTGGTTAGTTAGTTGACTTCTGTCATCAGAAACCACAGAATTCAGAGCAGTTACTAACCTTTCAGATGGCACTGAACTTCACAGGACTGTCAAATACTTAAAAGCTATCAACGCTAATGCAGGCGAACATTTATTTCCTTGACCCCAAAATTCCAGTGGACTACTATCCCTTAACAACAGAGGCTGCTGCAAATATAGTTTGAGCTCATTGGGAAAGTAAGCATCTGCACCCTGCGATTTTGAAAAAATGGATTTTGTCAAATTTTTGTCTTGTGTTATCCAAAGATGGCTTGGGTTTGTTGAATCAGAACTCTCTGGTATTGCTGAAGGAGGCGAATTTTTTCCTAATTGATTCAGGCAGTGCGTTAACTCTTTCTGACTTGGGAAACTGCTTGACTAGCAATTGTGGAAGTCATATAAAGTTTTTGAATCTGGGGTCAGAAAGAGACGCTTTATACAGAAGAGGGTGGGATAAAAGAAGTTTTGAACGAGAGGTAAAACTTTGCGACAACTTTGCTAATAATTATAGAAATATCATGAATAGGGATAATTTTTGCAATGATGCCTTAATACACGAAATAAGAGGGACAACTAGACTACCAGTTAAATATACACTCCCAGAAATTTCTGTAGTGGCCTCCTTAAACGTCCCTAATATGCTTACTACTTCTTATAGTAGTTCAATGTCTGACCCAGAGAGCATGCGGGAGCTCTTTTAAGGTTGGGATTTGCCAACACACGTGCAATGTATGGCGATAAATGGATAAATATCTTCAACATGGCAAAAGTGCTATTCCACCTTGATGAGACGGATTGAACAAAAAGAAGAATATTTCCTTCTCTTAGTTTTTTCGCTCCTCAGATTATTAATAAACAAATTACTGTGCCTAGCAAACTTTATATTATTTGCTTTACTTCCCAATGAGCTCTTTTAACTTAGAATTACCACTATCCTCTAATCCTTCCATTATTTAAATTTAACACACGGGCAAAACAATGTATATTCTTCCCTTCACCAAATAATTTTTTTTACTCCTGAAATCATGTTAGTTCCTCCATCAGCACATACAGACGCTATTTTAGATTTTGGTATTTTAAAAGTGTCCAATAGGTCCCCGATTTCCGATAATAGGCACTCTCTAGTATGTGGCGACGAGAGTTTTCGATTGCATTATTGTCTCTAGGAGGTAATCATCAGGGCCTGTAATAATAGTAATAAAATTACTAATGTAAATATATTATCTATCAAAATAATTGAAGTAAGAGTTACTGCAATCCTTACAGATAAAGTGAGCTGTCACAACTAAAAAGCTCCGATTGGTGTTGACTACTGTGCAGATATCAGCAGTAAGGGGAAAATGTTGGACATCCACCAATTTTTACTTATGAGTAAATTGATGGTAGCACTATACTGTGAGGACACCATCTGTGTCACCTGTAAGCACATATATATTTAACTTATTTTCATCTTAGAAAGAGGGACTTGCATAATTCGATTGTTAATTGGTATTGTTCTTACTGTATTTTTGGAATTGCGCATAGACTAAACAATGCAAAGTCAGAGAATGAGAACAAGTTATGTCACAGGAGTGGTTGAAAAGGGATATAAACTATGTGGATCTTGAAAAATCAGTTATTAAAAAAGAACCATTTTCATCCCATAAACACAAGCCACGAATATAATTTTCTTGAATTTTCGGGGGCGGTTATTTTTCCGGTTATTAGTTTTTAAAATAACAACCGCGGTTATAACCGTACCAAGAAAACACCGAAAAAAACCGGTTAACCGAAAAGAAAAAAACGACTATTGTTTTAAAAGGACGGTTATTGACATCCCTAATTGGAACACAAGTTTTGGTCCCTCTGTAAAATATTTTCTTGTTTTAATACTAAATCACATTAGCATGTATGACTTCAAAATAAATACAACTATTTCGTGGTTCAGGTATGGGACTTTCTTCATTTAAGTACAATCTGGGAGTTCGATTTGCTGTTGTCAACCACCTCGAGTGTGACAAGGGACCAAGATGTCGTACAGCCAAATCCTCTTTACAGTTTCCCGACTTTATTGCCATGGAAATATTGAGTAGATATTGCTAATTTTTACTTAGCATACTTCTGTTTATTGTGGGGATCTGACAGACAATACTCTTGAAGCCAATCACTGGACGTTTTTGCAGCCGTTTAGATTTTCACCGATTGGCCCTCTGAAAGATTTCGGACCCGTTGATTTACCATCTAGGTATTGAAACAGATGCCGGCATGGCAGTTCATTGAAATGGAGAAGGCATACTGCCAGTTGTAAGTTTCCCTTAATGTATTTCAATTTGGCGAATCAAACCGTTTTTACAAACAGTATTAAAAGCAGTGCCATCACATCCTATGACAACTAATTTTTCAAGAGAAATACTACGACCAGACAGATAAGAAATAATAAAAGTGACAATATCTTCAGAACTTCCAGAAGTTGGAGTAACATGGCCGATGTAGACTGAACCAGGTTCTTGAATTAGCGGTAGTAATGCATTTCCTTTTTTACTCTACAGAATCTTTTCGAATGAGCTAGCTCTACGTCACTTTGGCCTTGCAGATGGGCTTTCCCAACAGTCAGTAATCGCTGAAGACTGCGATGGCGGATAGTATCATGACAAAGAGTGCTGTCAGGATATCCGCCACTGCCAAGTACACAATGAGGACGTTTCCTATTTGTGGGCCTTTAATGCCTCATCCCAATAGGAGACTGTCATGGCGGCGATGTTTCCAAAGATAAAAGTGAGTGCTATCAGCATGGTTACAGCACTGCCAATGACGTTCAGAAGCGTGCTTCGTTCGTAGGCACTACTGAATGCGTCTTCCTCTATCCGTATTGTGCTTTTAAAAACACAGAAGGCCATTTTAGAAATAAATATTTCTTGCTATTCGTCTTATTTCGATGTTTCTGTAAAGAGAAATAGAAACTACATTTCATTTGTTAAAGAGGCAAAAGTTTCTGAGCACAAATAAATGAAATAGAGACTGGTCTAAAATGTTTTGCAGACATATGGAATCTCTTTAACACTCAGGGATTCACGCTCATGATTCCAATTTATAACCTACAGTCTCACCTCTCCCATAATTTCTTACCAATTTGAACATTATGGACCAATAGAATCTATCCAATGGATTGCTACCCCCCCCCCCGGGACACAGTTTCTTTAGGTATGCAATGGCTTCACGTACCCGAGATGTTCTAGAGATCTTTCCTTTTCCCATAGGATTTACTGTCTCTATTAAACACGAGGATCGCGCTCACTGGATACCCCCAAGCCGTCTTTTTTTTTTCATCCTACTACAGTATTCTCCAATTCCTCCATTTTGCTTTTTTCACGACATTTTTTACTACTCGTTGTCGTGTGCCTGGCAAGGCTTGGCCAAATATGGCCCTAGACCCATGAAACGCCCCCAAAAAAACCAAATGATTGTTTCGTAGGGAAAGGAACAATACAATCTTTCCGAAAGATTCTGTTCTAATGAAAGGAGCAATGAAATATTTTCAAAAGATTCTATTCTAAGAAAAGGAGCAATGGAATCTTGAAAGATTATTTGGAGCGATTCTGTTGGTCCAATGTGTAACATAAGATCTTTTGAAAATACAACGCTGACTGGGGTCGTATAGTCTTTAGTGACGAGTCCCGTTTCCAACTGTGTCCTGATGACAACCACAAACGTTTCTGGAGACGTCCAGGTGTGCGGGGGGATCTTGCCCTTACTACCGCACGCCACACATGCTTACAACAGGTCGTTATGGTCTGGGGTGCCATCTCCTTTGATAGCCGGACACCTTTGGTAGTCATTTATGGCACACTTACATCATAGCTGTACGTAAACGAAGTTATACGACCTGTTGTGTTACTGTTCCTTTTGCGACAACCCGGACTTACTTTTCAACAAGGTTATGCCACTTCTAACTTTGGCAACCAGCTTGACGGTGCGCGATTTTGAGAGCTCTTCCTTCTCTATAGTAGGCAAAGTACTTCTTCGTGAGCTAAGTAAGTAAGTACTAAGTAAGTACTTCTTCGTGAGTAAGTTCTAACCAAATGCTATCGTCGCTTTCGGAACATCGGAATTTCGCCTTTGCGTCCATTGATTTTGGCAATCTACTACGCTAAAAGGCTAAGCTGCTTTATTAATTTGTCAATTACTATTAGAAACCTTTTGTGTATTCTTTAAAGTTTCATGCTATTTTTATAACAGAATTCCTGGCTCATTTTCGACTTATTTTGCGCGAGTATAATCTTGAACTTTGTATTTGTGTTTTAATGTTTTCTATTGCGATTACTGTTCCCTTTGAACTTTTGTGTATGCTCGGTTGATTCTTGGCTTTTATTGTACTTTTGGATTGTGTCTCCCGCTGCCTTCGGGCTTCTGGGATTCTCGGATCCGCCCCATTTATTTGTGTATTCGCTACACTGTTCTGCCGCTTTCTGTTTGTTTGTGTTCTGGGATTTGGAACTCGATTGATTTTGTTCTCGATTTCTGTCTGGTTTTATATTACTGTATTTATGGCTCAAACGATGTGATTTGCCCTATAGCTGCTCTGTGCGTTGGAATAGGGGCTCGCTATGGCTAACAGGCTTCGGAAAAACGCGATGACCCGAATTTTAATCTTTAGATTGACACGACCTCTGTGACGCCTCAGTTAGATGAAATTATTTCTAACATAACTGAGACCCAGTTGCTGAATCCCAACATATAATTATGCCAGTGATTCTCAACCTATGGGGAGCGACCCCCTAGGGGGGCGTGAGCACACTAGAAGGGGGCGCGAGAATACCCAAGAGAAAATATCTCTCTATATTAAAAAAAAGTTACCGCCGCCACCGCAGGATTGAAAAATGTGTTGTTAAGCTCGATTCTTAGACGGTTTCCCGAGAAAGTACTGATCGGAAAAAAATGAAATTAACATGCTTTGTTCTTCATCGTATTCCCTGGATAATTATTAAGATTTTTTTCCGATGCGGCTATTAGTTTAGGTTTTATTAAGTGACATTTGCAAACATTGTTTGGGTTTTTTGCTTTAAATTTCTGCTCCACAATTCCAATTTTCTACAAAAAGCATTAACTTTATCACTCGTATCCAACATATGTATATTTGCTCCTTGGAGTTGATGATTCAAGTTATTTAATTTCTCGGATATGTCGACCAAGTAACTCAATTTCATCACAAATAAACCATCGCGAAGATTCTTGGCTTCCGATCTGTTTTCTTCTTCCAGGAAAATGGCGATTTCTTCTCTTAATTCATAAACACGTTGCAAGAATTTCCCACGTGATAACCATCTTGCTTCGCAATAAAATAGTAAAGCTGAATGCATTACACCCATGTCTTTAGAAAGTGCGGAAAAGATTCTTGTTTTCAGGGGTCTCATTTTGATATAATTTACTACGGTTACAACTGGTAGTTAACACAATATTCAGACCAGGACTCATTTCTTTGGAAGCCAAAGCTTCTTTGTGGATCATGCAATGTGTCCCGACGCACTGAGGTGATTTTTGGTTTACAAGTGCTTGTATACTTTGGAATCTTTCGGACATTGAACGAGCACCATTGGTGCATATTCCGACTCAATTTTTCCATTCTATGTTTGCCTCGTTCATAAAATCATTCAAAATAGCAAATAATGCGAGCGCTGTTGCTTTGAGTTCTATCGGTTTGCAGAAAAGTAGTTCTTCTACTACTGACATATTATCAGAAAATCGAACATAGGCAATGAAATGAGCATCTTTATTACTATCTGTTGCTTCATCAAGCTGTATTGAAAACAATTTGTCACGCAACTTCGAGAAAAGCTGACACTGTACATCTTCAGCTATATCACCAATTCGACGAGCAACAGTATCTTTTGAAAGAGGTATGGACTGCAATTGTTTTGAAAAATTATCTCCAAACATAGTTTCTACAATCTCAATTGCTGCTGGCAAAATAAGCTCTTCACCAACGGTGTGAGGTTTTTTACATCTGGCTATTTTATATGAAACTCTGTAGGATGCAATTAATGCTTTTTTATTCACAAAGTTTCTTTAAAAAATGATTTTTGCTTTACGTATGATTTTAATTTTAATTCGAAGAATTCTCTGGGTTTGTTGACACACTCACTATGAAACGTTTCCAAATGTCGTTTAAGTTTATTAGGTTTCATGCTGTCTGCGGCCAACATTTTTGAGCAAATGATACATAGGGGCCTTTCTTCTTTATTTACTTCAGCACTGGCAAACCCCAAATTTAAGTATTCTTGAGAATATTTTCTTGATTTTATTTTCGGAACCACGCTCGTCTGTGTATTTGTTGATGCTTGACTATCGTCTAATGCTCGTTTACGCCCTCTTAAAAAATTATCCATGAGTCTGCATAAATCTACTGCCATGAATATTTAATATGGTGATTGCAATTAACACGAAAAAATATATAACATGCGATAGATTTGATAGCGATCGACTCGAATGGGAATTGAAATTTGCGTTATCGAACATTTTCCATCTTCCTATGAGAAAACATTTGCTCTGCGCATGCTCGAGACGGCTTCCATAAACCATATTACTTATTTTTTCTCTTTTCTTTAGTCATGCTTCTGTTTTATTTATTTTATTATTCCAAAAAAAAGTATTCCCAGTTTCTAAATTTAGCTCACCCCGTCTAGGTTAACTTTCATTAACGAATTTGTGTACTTTCATATTCTTTTAACGTTATCTCCCTGTTGACCTTCATTTCAAATATAATAATATTTAAATTTTCCTCGCTTCCATTCGCTTCATCTGTTCACCGCCCGCTTGGCAAAATGCCAGATGTGGTTTCTCGCCAACGTTGGCTCGCTTTTACTCTTGTTTTTGCAGTTAGTTAAAAATAATTTAAAAACAGAAATCAAAATACTAAATATATATTATTGTTGTATACATTTTATTTTGTATGTGGGGAGGGGGGGGGCGATGAAAATTATGATTGCAAACTGGGCCGCGAATAATGAAAGGCTGAGAAACGCTGAATTATACAAAAAAACTTTACTGGAACTGACTGAATTGTGTCTGCTTAAGAGGGGTAGTAATGTAAAGACTGGGCCGTTCCAGGAGAGTCTATATGACATAATACGTACAATCACAGACATTGTCCTTCAATTGGCCCTAAATGAGAGTGTCGGAACTAGTGTTTCCGAAATGAGAGATCTTCTTCCCTTGGGGCCTTGGCCCCTTTGCCGCATGCCTCAACCTCAATTTCTACCCCAACTCCCGGTACTAACTTCAAATATTAGATACGACAAGGAAATTGCTCAGAAAGATAAAATTATATCTTCTCTTAGAGCCCAAATTAGAGATTAAATTAGATGGGCTGTCGAGAACCGACCATGATCTGGAGGTCTGCCAGAAAGACTTCGCGGCTTTGGAGATTCAGTATCGGGATCTGGAAATTATGTACGCCGAGTCAAAGGGAGCACTGAATGCGAAGGAGGAGAGTATGAGGCTGATGGTTGAGACTTTTGGAGAGGCCATCGCAAGATCGCCTCCGACACCTATGTAATGGTTGAGGATATATGAAAACTGTGTGGACCTGTTAAGTTAACTAACATATGCTG
The DNA here is from genome assembly GCA_947359465.1 of Metellina segmentata. Classification (NCBI taxonomy): domain Eukaryota; kingdom Metazoa; phylum Arthropoda; class Arachnida; order Araneae; family Tetragnathidae; genus Metellina; species Metellina segmentata. The sequence continues at coordinate 113,469,295 of OX375873.1, forward strand.
AGAAATTAGCCCTTTCCCAATCCGGTTCCTACTACTACTGTAATACCGGCAAAAACTAATAGCAAACACTCCCTCTTTCTAAAAACAAAAACTGGTGGCGACTTTGTTAAGAACAGATCTCTTGTCCGAGAAAATCTAAAAGATCTTAACATTTGGATTGTACTTTTGGGTAGGATCCGCGGAGGGCGCGCTGCAGTTGATCTGTGCACTCTTGACGACGTTTGACCTCCTTATGGAAAAGCTTATTTCCATACCCAACATTACTGATGTCTTTGAGATTGTTAGGCCCAAGAAAATGAGTCCCAAAGTCATCTTGATAGGTATAGATGATCTGCCAGGCAAGGATATTCCTGAGGCCCTCGCCCTAAAAAATTATTTTATTTATAACGTTTCGATTGTTAAGACTGTTTTCAGCGTCGGGGCACGTAGGGAACGCACTGGATTGTCTCGGTTGAACCCCTGACCTTCCACTGGATGATGGCCGAGGGATATGTCTATCAGGGGTGACAAAGGGTAAGAATTGATGAATTTAAAAGTGTACGCCAGTGCACTAGGTGTGGGGGATATGACTATGGCAGGGCCAAATGCGGTCTCCCTTCCGACCAACCTTTTTGCATTCATTGTGGAAGCGACCATAGGCCCGACGGTTGTGAGATTAAAATATGTATCAACTGTGTCGAGAGCAACCGTAGTCACGGAACCACTCACGATGCGGCCCATGACTGTAGGGACCGGGGATGCTCAAATTACAAACGACAGATGGCGTTGCTAGAGGCGAGCACTGCCCATAATGCCTGACACCTTCAAATTAATTCAGATTAACACAAATCACACTAAAGCCGTTCACAGTATCGCTTTGGTCACTGCAGACGAAATTAAATCAGACTTTATTTTTATTCAAGACCCATACATGGTGCAACAAAAACTTCTTTCAGCGCTGACAGGTCACCGACAATTGTCGTCTGAAAATTACAATAGCCTTATAATTTGCACCAATCCGAAACTAATTTTTAATTTATTCTTTAAAAGTAAAAATACTGTTTTTGCGGAGGTTTCGTCCCCCGTTGGTCCCTTGATCTTAGGGGGAATTTACTTTCCTTCACTTGACGATATTGGCATCCTATTCGAGGAGATGTAGGATCTTAACATCGATCCAATGCGGTCCTGGTCATGGGTGACCTCAACGCCAGATCCCCTTGTGGGGCTACGGCCATGAGGATGTCAGGGGCTGGCGTTTTATAGAATTCTGCATAAAATTGAACCTTGAAATCCTTAATACTCCGGAAAAGTGGCCAACCTTTTTGCCCATTCTGTAAAGGGATGGCCTGACGACTATAATTAGTTCTAATTTATCCGACCTTGTAAACAACTGGAACGTTCTGGACACCTTATCCTGCAGTTACCATAAGAATGTTACAGAGGGAGCGTCGGGCTCGCATCAGAAGGGTTGTGGGTTCTGTCCTCGGCGGAGCCTGCAATTCTGACGATTGTGAGATCGGCGCTTCGACCTGGCTAAAGACCGTCGTGTTCACTAATGGTGACTGGGGCACGTTAAATAGGTCGTGGTCACAAAGTCCCCCATGTTCCCATACCAAATCAATAACTCTGGGGGTATCTGATCAGAGGGTTATCGGCCTCTGATTGGTATCTAAATTACGATATGTGTGAGTGATTGGATGTATGAAAGGGACCTTCCTGTAAAACGATGTGTCATGTATGCCGAGCAAAGTCGGACTTCCTCCCAATGGGGCTCAATAACATGGAAGGCGCATCCCCTCGCCTCTTGCCGTCTTCGACGGGCCTGGCGCTCCTCTGGTCTGCCAGTGTAGGCATTAGAAACAACAACAATGTTACAGTGGATCTGTCATTCAACCTTACTTACAAAACGGGTTACTTCCTCAATACAAAATTTGGACTGGGGAAGTTCCTCCATCATTTTAACAAATTAACCCCTAAACTGCGCGAACTCTCCAACAGTATTAACACCACCAGTGACATTGACGGCTATATTGAAACTTAAATACTTAATATAGCTACCACATCAGATTTTACTGTAAAAATAGATCACAAAAGATTCACTAGTGGACTAAGGAGTTGGCCTACTCAAGAAACAGGGGCACCGCTCTGTATAAGAGAATAAGATCTGTTACTACCAATGGTTCTGATGTCGATGGGGTCCGGATCACGGAGGTGTTATTTCGGTCCGCGAGGGCGGACTATAAGAAATTGATAAATAACGCAAAAAGATCTACATTTAAAACCCATTCCAATAATCATCAAAATAAATTTGGTCCCCTTTTCAAACTTACCTTTCATAATAACAAAAATCCTTTTAGATATATTTTTTATTATTATTTTTTAATTTAGATATATTTTTTTCCTAATAGCCCTGACCTAGACCAAAATCAAAAACTAAATAATCTAATAGACCCCTTTTTTGGTAGCATATAGACTACTGCCATCAACCTCAACCTAAACAGAATTCAACACATAACTGATGATGACTTGAACATTGAAAACACAGATATTAAGTTGGTCCTCGCGGGATTGAAGGGAGGTAAGGTGCTCTCGACTATCGGCTCCTGAAGTCCTTCCTGCCCCAATACAGAAATGTCTCGCCGCACCTTATTTCCCGAAATGCCTCACAAATGGGGCAACAGATTTCTCCTAAAAGCGGGCAGAGATCCATCCACCTACGGGGCATACAGACACATTTGTCTGTTGCCCACGCTTGGAAAAATATTGGAGAGATTATTTATGCACAAATTCAAATGCTTTGTGCATAACACCAATATGGCTTCAGAGAGCGGCGGTCCAGTGAGGAGGCTATTCTCTCCGTTACTAACAAAGCCAAAGAGGCTAAAGGTGTCAGGTATTCGTCTCTCACCACTCTTGAAATCAAGTCCGCCTTTGACAGTATGGATTGTCGCTTGCTGGTGGACACCTTGGATTTCTACAAAATTCCAGATAACTACATTAGGTGTATTATCACTTACTTTACAGATCGCACTATTATTTACAGTAATGACAACATTCAAATTGAACGGTAGATCACGAAGGGATGTCAACAGGGTTCGGTACTTGCTCCGACCCTGTGGAACATTTAATTCAATAAAATTATTTATCTAAATGATGATTTAACCTTCATCCAGGCCTTCGCGGACGACCTGGCGCTAATCACGTCGGGTCATACGCGAAGCATTCTGGATATCTATATATATAATTCTCTTACGTGGCACGCAAAAAAGACGTTATTTGTAATCGCGTTTTGGCAACACTGTACGATTGTTTGTTTATCGCGAAGTCTCGCGCATCGATTGAATTTATAGCGTTATCGGATGAAATTTTATTGAAAAAAAAAAAGGAAATTGTAATGAGCTGTTGCAGTTAGTTTATAATAGAAATCAAAGAAAGCGGAGGATCTTTTCAGGGCCATTTAAAAAACAGTCCTTTTCAGGGCCAACAATTATACTTCAACAATACGCTTGCACTACAACTTTCGGCTACAAACTCAATGAAAAAGTGTGGGTAGTTTGAGTGCTGGGAAAATGTACACACAAACAACATGCTGGGTATTCAATTTCCAAAGCAACGCTCACATTTAGAGTCAAAATTTGCACAAAGTTTTCATTTGAATTCTGATTTTAGAGATACTGTATATATTTGTTCTGTCATACAGCAAATTTAGATTTGAAAAAAAATTTTTTGGTAACATATTTTGTAAACAATCCCTTCTGCTAGGACACATGTCTTCATTGAGGCGAGCAAAGCGAGCATATGTTCGCGCAGCGAACCAATGAGGATTGCGAAGCAATCCTCCGGGGGTTGGCGAGCGTTAGTGACCAGGGGGCAGGCCCCCTAGTAAATACTAATACTGCCCTCTTGGCTATCCATAAATGCCTAACTGATCTGAAATTGACCCTCTCCGTCAGCACGTGCCAGTCCGTCATCTTCTCCAAAACGAAAAAAATTAAAAAGAACCCCGCTTTTAAACTCAATAACATTAGCTTTAAAATTTGTATCAGTGTAAGGTATGTTGGAATTATTATAGATGGCGGAGTCACGTGGGGAGATCATATCTCCTCAATACTCTCAAAGTGTCTCCAAATCGGAAGTACCATTTCTAAAGTCAAAGGGGGTGGTTGGGGTGTCAGTGGCCGGCTCCAGAAAGAGTGGTATTTACCGTCACGGAGAAAACAATTACCTATGCAGCCGGAATTTGTGGAAGCAATCTTACTCCTAAACAGATTGCAAAACTTCACTCGATTCAAAGACCTTTTTCATCTCAAGATACGTGGAGCCTACAAGACCTTCCCTACTGACTCCCTCAATGCCCTCTGCGGCATTCCTCATCTCCACGTGACTCTCAAGTATATCAGCCTTAGGTTTACTACTGTCAAAAGGCGGCTGCACGCGCCCGAGCTTGGACCTTCGCTGCTTAATTTAGATTACAATAGTACAACAATAAATATTCCTACGTCGACTCTTATTCTAAATTTTCCTCAAACTATTCCAAATCCTGACAATGAGGTATACACCGATGACTCCGGTATTCATGACAATTACGGGGTTGCGGTGTGCATGTTTTCTGGTCGAAATTTGATCGAAGCCCATCAGTTTAAACTTAATAATAGCAATAGCGTTTTTCAGGCTGAATTAACAGCCATACACCAATCAATATTATAGGGGCGATAAAAAACAATAAAAGAATTAATATCTACAGCGACAGTTTTAGCTCAATTCAGGCACTTAAATCTCAAACTAACAAAACGTCTTAGTTATTATCAGTTAAAAGATCAATCTATATATATAATTCTCTTACGTGGCACGCAAAAAAGACGTTATTTGTTATCGAGTTTTGGCAACATTGTACGATTGTTTGTTTATCACGAAGCCTCGCGCTTCAATTGAATTTAGAGCGTTTTCGGATGAAATTTTATTGAAAAAAAAAAAGAATTTTAGTTGAGCTGTTGCAGTTACTAATAGAAATCAAAGAAAGCGGAAACTTTTTTCAGGGCCCTTTTAAAAAAGGTCCTTTTCAAGGCCAACAATTATAGTTCAACAAGACGCTTGCGCTACAACTTTCGACAACAAACTCAATGAAAAAGCATGGGTGGCTCGAGTGCAGGGTAAATGTACACACAAACAACATGCTGGGTATTCAATTTCCAAATCAGCGCTCACATTTCGAGTCAAAATTTGCTCAAAGTTTTCATTTGAATTCTGATTCCATAGGTACAGTATATATCTTTCCTGAAAAACAGCAAAAAAAATTTAGATTTGAAAAATATTATTTTGGAATGTCATATTTTGTAAACAATTCCTTCTGCTAGGACACATGTATTCATTGATGCGAGCGAAGCGAGCATAAGTTCGCGCAGCGAACCAATGAGGATTGCAAAGCAATCCTCCTGGTGTTGGTGAGCGTTAGCGAGCAGGGGGCGGACCCCCTAGTATATCATTATTGTACTACGAGGATAGTCCCAGAAGTACCAGACCTAACAAAGAAAACACAAAATTTTTGTGGGTAAATATCTTTATTTCTCTACATAATCTCCTTTTAGCTCTATACACTTTTCCCTGCGATGTTCAATAGCTTTGATACACTGTTTATAGTGAGAATCGTCGAGCTCCTCAAAATAGCCATCAACTGCAGGATCCACCTCTTCATTGTTGGCATATCGTTTACCATTGAGCCATTTTCTCAAGTTTGTAAGCAGAGAATAATCTGAGGTGGCTCATTCTGGCGAATAGGGTGCGTGAGGAAGAAATTAGAACTTTAATTCATTAATTTTGGCCATCGCGACAACGGATGTGTGAACTGGTGCATTGTCTTGAAGAAACAAAACTTTCTTTTTCGCTAAACGAGGCCGTTTTTTCTTGATTTCATCACTCAAACGCTGCAAAAAGTTCCCACAATACTCACCGTTGATTGTTTTTCCCTTCTGAAGATAATCAATGCAAATTATCCCACTTGCATCCCAAAAACTGACGCCATGACCTTGCCTGCATATGGAATTGTCTTTACCTTTTTTGGAGCAGATTCTCCCCTTTCAAACCATTGTTTTGACTGTTCCTTCGTGTCAGGTGTGAAGTGATGGACACATGTTTTAGCCATGGTTACGAATCGACGCAAAAACTCGGCTTTATTGCTGCGAAACTTCGCCAAACACTTGATTGAAACATCCTCACGACTATGTTTTTATTCCATTGGGAGTAATCACGGCACCCAACTTGCGCACAGCTTTCTCATGTCCAAATTTTCAGTCAAAATTCGATGTACAGCACTTTTTGAAATGCCCACCCTATCTGCTAGCTCGCACATTCAGTCGACGGTCATCCAAAATCTTTTTGTGGATTTTCTTCACCATTACTGGCGTGATCAACTCATTGGATAGACCTCTGTGATGTTCGTCTCGGCAGTTCGTACGGCTTCGTTTAAACTCGGACACCCTATATTTTACTGTTGTGAACGAAGGAGCAGTCTTACCCAGAGTAGAATCCAGCTCCTTTTTGATCTTGGTTGGACTGAGGCCTTCAAATGAAAGTATTGTACCACATAACGGTGACCAATTTTTTCCATGTTTGCAAATGTACTGAGAGCGTTCACTATTGATGACTGCCAAACAAATACCAAAACAACGTAGCGTCGCCAAACTTCGAACTTAAGCTTTATAAGGTTGGCACTTTCTATTATAGTCATTCTTTTCAAACAACAACCCCCATCTATACGCCAGGTCGGGTACTTCTGGGACTACCCTCGTAATTTCGGCATGAGTTGGGTGCGTGCACACGTGGGGACGATGGGTAATGAGTTCGCCGTCGGCTTCGCTAAGCTGGCCTCGTCTTGCGGACAGATGGTTGAGGTACCTGCCTCTCTTTCATACGTTAAACGACTAATCTTGCACTTCAAAGTACAGGAATGGAAAAATTATTACAGCTCCTCTGAAAAAGGTTAGATTGAGGGAATTCTTATCCAAAGTCAATAATAAACTTTGATTACTGGTAGGTATCTCGTCTGGTTCCTTACTGGTCATGGTCCGTTCATGAAGTACCCTCACCGATTCAAGCTTAAAAATGGTGACTTGTTTAGTTGCAGAGAAATGGGTGACCCAGACCAATACTTTCTTAGCTGCATATACAATTAACTATCATCTTGGTGAACAAACCGTTACCAACTAACCGGAGTGCATCAATTCAGTACTTGAGAATGAGATCTCGAGGTATAGGATCCGGAAATGCGTCATGATGGCTAATGATGTGGCTGGCGAGATGACCTGAGTCTGGTGCTGTTGGGCCCCTCCCCCTTTTATTCTTTAATATTTTTTTGTAAGAACGTTTGACTAGAGTATTAGACACCGCAGGTGTCCTCCCCTTACCCCCCCCCACCCATCCCCGTCCATGGGACAGGTACAAGTGGTTTTTTGCGGAAACACTGCGGAAAAGTGGTTGGAGCCAATATAGACTGAGTGTGACAACTTCAGGCTCACCCTTGACTGTGTGTTTTAGCTTCAAGACGGGACACTACTAACTTTGTTTACATGGTGGGAACTTCTCATGTGAGAGTTCCCGTTATGCAAAATAGAAATAAGAAGAAAATAAACATGTAGTAATAATAAAATAAAGTAAATAGAAGAAACATCAAAGTTATGTTTGTTGAAATCAAAAGTAAAAAGTTAACATAAAAGGGCTAGTTAAAATAGAGCTCTAAAAGGATGAAACCCTTTAACAAGTAATGAACAGTTGAAATTAATTGTAAGCAAATCTTATTGAATGAGGATGTCGATGTTTTCCGATAGGAACTTTATAATTTGCATGATCTTTGCTTGTGCTTGGTTGCTACTTGCCGTGTCTGTTGGTTGTGGTAGATGATGGAGACACGTGAGGGGGCTGTTGTAAACGTAGTGGTATGGCGTTCCTGTTTGTCCGCAGAGGCAGTTGCTTGATGTTGCTACTTTAAATCTGCTTAGGTGGCTGGGGAAGGGTCCATGGCCTGTGTAAAAAGACGTGAGGTAGGGCCCACATGGTTCTTTCCTGGGGTTGATCTTTGGAAGAAATGCGAAGGTTCATCTTCCTGTTTCTCCGACTTTCCAATCCTCCTGCCATTTTTGTAGGGTTGCTTTCTTCATAAGGTTTTTAACGTGACTCTTGGGTAGTTTGGCGAAGACCGTGAAATTAGTTTCTCACATCGCTGCTTCCTTGGCTAGTTGGTCGGCTCTTTCATTTCCGGTAACGCCAATATGAGCTTTAACCCAGTTGATGAATCTGTTATTAAAGTTATCGTTAAGTAGTGTTCTGATTTGTTGAGCAATTGAGACTTTAGTCTGGAACTGTTGTAAGGTTTTTATAGTTGATAGGCTATCTGTTCGGATATTGCACGTTGTGTAAGTTTGTGTTTGTGTCCATGCAAGTGCGAAAAGGGTGGCCAGTTTTTCGGCTTGCGCCACACTGTGTTGTTGTTATTAAGAGTTATTTTTTTTGTGTAAATTGTTAGGTCTGTTTCTATTTCGCCTTGTGTGCCTATTATGTCGAAGTCCGTGGTCCAGGTGTTTTCAATTTAAATGTCTGCTTCTTTTTCATAGTCACTTGTTTTGTAAATTGTTTCTATAAAGTGTACATTTTGTTGCAGTCTGGTGAGTTTTGTGAAAGCCGCCTCTCTGTGAGCCATAAGTTGCAGTGGTTTTATACAGGCCAATATTTGTAGAGCGGTTATTGGTAAGGTGTGGTATGTTCTAAGGATGCATATTGTAAACAGGCGCTGGAGACTCTGCAGTTGTCAAGTTAATTTTAATGTTTTCTTTATTACATTTTAATCTTTTAAGAGTTTTAACTGTTGTGACCCTGTTTGGTATGAGCCAGGGATTGTGACAACCCTTTTATTTGTATGTCTTGTATTTCCGTCAATTCCTTTTAGTTATAAAATCCTGTTGTTGTTGTTGTTTCTAATGCCTACACTGGCAGACCAGAGGAGTGCCAGGCCCGTCGAAGACGGCAAGAGGCGAGGGGGTGCGCCTTCCATGTTATTGAGCCCCATTGGGAGGAAGTCCGACTTTGCTCGGCATACATGACACATCCGTTTTACAGGAAGGTCCCTTTCATACATCCATTCACTCACACATATCGTAATTTAGATACCAATCAGAGGCCGATAACCCTCTGATCAGATACCCCCAGAGGTATTGATTTGGTATGGGAACATGGGGGACTTTGTGACCACGACCTATTTAACGTGCCCCAGTCACCATTAGTGAACACGACGGTCTTTAGCCAGGTCGAAGCGCCGATCTCACAATCATCAGAATTGCAGGCTCCGCCGAGGACAGAACCCACAACCCTTCTGATGCGAGCCCGACGCTCTACTGACTGAGCTACCGCGGCTCATATAAAATCCTGTTAAAGGGCCTGTTGCCCATCTTTTGTGTTATGTGTTCTGATTTGTTGTTCGGGTCATTTACCCTTGTATGTTGAGAATTTTAATAGATTTCATCGGTGAGTGCGGGTCCTCGGGATCTACCTGTGAACTGGAAGTCCCCTCTCCCCCTTTATTAAGACTCTAAACCATAACAAGTGAGTAGGGAAGAGGTGGATCTTTAACAAGATAATACCCGGCTGCACACGGTACGTGTTCCTATGAATTGTCTTCAAGCTTTCCCAACACTTTCTTGACCAGCTAGGTCTCCTGATCTCTCTCCCATCTAGAACATTTGAGACATTATGTGAAGGCGATTGAAACCATCCCGGAATGTTGAACATTTAGCCCGACAGTTCGAGACAATTTGGCAAGAAATTCCGCAGGATGCCATCCGGGAACATTTTCAGTATATGCCACGCCGGGTGACAGCTTGCAGCCAGGCCAGAGGTGGATCAACGCTGTGATATCTGGCCGCTGTTGGCAATCAATTTAGGAGAGTTCTTGGCGACTACCCTCCCTGCGTGGAAGGGTTGCCAGAGAGAAAATGGGCAGTCGGATATTTGTCTCGGTTGAGAGTGGTTGTGTTTTGTTTTTGAGGTGCGATGTACTGCACCGGATGAAATGATGTTATTTTTTTTGTCTGTCTTTTAATCGTTTAATTAAATTGTCTTTTTTTTACAATCTCGTGCTTGGTTATTGGAAGAGAAGAACATCACAACACGCTCTCTTTCGTAGAACCAGAGCAGCCAGGAGATTGGACTTAATTGAAAGAACTCAAAACGGAATCTGGACTAAAGATGTTTAAATCCGTGAAGAAAGAGGATATTTTTACGGTTTTGATGGAAATCGGTGAACCAGTTGTTGGCAACTTGAAGCTTGTGGACTTGAAAAATAAACTGCTAAATAGCAAAGAATACTTAGGAGATGCGGAATTTGTTAAAGATATGTTGGCCTCAACTGTAGAAAATCGAAAGAAAGAAGAGGACCGAAAGAATGAAGAGAATCGCAGGAAAAAAGAAGCAGATCGAAGAAAAGAGGAAGAAAATCTAAGGAAATAGGAAGAAGATCGAAAGAAAGAAGCAGAAGACCGAAGCAGAATATTAAAAGAAAGAAGAAGGACTTCGGTTACAACGAGAACATGAACTTGAATTAGCGAGAATTCGTGCAGCTCAGGACCTAGGAAGTAGAAGTCCATCACCTAGTGTGCAAAACAGCGGAGAAGGCCAGATCTCTCTCGATAAACTAATAAAAGGAGTAGAGACACTAACTGTTCCAGTTCCAAGAAAAACAGAAGGATTGAATTTATTTTTCGACTCTCTCGAACGAGCCTTTAAGCATAAGAAAGTTCTTGAAGAATTCCAAGCAGAAATATTATTGAAACTTCTGTGAGATAAAGCATCGAATTTCTAGTTCACATTAAAGAAGTAGATTTAAAAAATTACAAAAAAGTAAAATCCTTAATTTTGAAAGAACACGAGCCAACACCTCAAGCTAGCTTGGAAAATTTCCGAAGAGCCAAACGAAACTAGGGAGAAACTCATATCCAGTTCGCCTCCAGACTCACCTCTGCATGGGACTATTACTGCAAGTTACGTAAAGTTGAAGATTATGATTCTCTGAAGGAATTAATTATTTCGGACAAACTACTTCAAACACTGTATACTGACACTGCTTCTTACATTGCGATACGTCAAGGAGAAAAATGGTTAAAGCCGCAAGAACTTGCACAAGAATATGATATATACTTTGGAGCAAAGCGGAAATCTTTTGAAGAATCCCGAAACGACTTTAGCCGTGATAAACACCCTGAAATCGCCTTTTCAGCTGATAGATATATTCCACTTCACCACAGAAGGGAGAATGACAATTTCCCAAAACGAAAGAAATGCTACGAGTGCGGAAGTTCTCACCATCTTGCAAGAGACTGTCCTAATAAATAAAGGAGGAATGATGTTCCGACGAAACGAAACGACGGGAATTATTTCCACAAGAATTCAAGAGCAACCGATAATATTAGAAACAAAGAAGCTATCGTAACGAAGGTCGATTCTTCATTTCTGCAAACCGAATCCATCCAGAATCTCGTCACACCCTTAAAGAAGATAAACATTTATATCGACTCAAAAGAAATAGAATCCATCGTTGACTCTGGAACTCAAATCTCGATTGTTCATTCATCAGTTATGCCTAATTTGAAGGATGAAGAAAAAAGTAAAATTTTATTAACTCCGGCTTTCGGCGAACCAATTGAAGCAAAAGTGTTTCGGATTCCCATCTTTTACAAAAACTGTGAAAATAATTTATTCAATTGTGTCGATGCTCTTTTAGCGGTAACGGATAAATTGAATGTCCCTTGCTTGTTAACAACGGAAGTTTATGAGTTGCTGATTAATTCAACGAATGACGAATGTGATATCTTTAAAAATGGAAGAAACAACGACGAAGCAGTATTAAGCTTACATATTGAAACGGAAGAAAAAGAATATAACGATTCTGAGACACCGCTTGAATACATCGGAGACGTGCAGACACCACAAGAATCAAAAAATATAAGCGCTGACGACGTCACTACTCAAACCGCCAAACTAAGAGGAGAGCAATGGGCTTGTGTATCCTTAAAAAAATCGTTCCGACAGCTGAAATAAAAAAAAGAAATAATTTGTTTATTGATGGTCTTCTTCATCATACGGATAAGATATTGGGACAAACCGTGATTCAATTGGAACTTCCTAAGAATAAACGACAACAAGTTTTAAAGCTAGTTCACGAGTCTGTCTTTGGAGCACATATGGGGATACGAAAAACGAAATAGAGAATTCGTTATTCATTCTACTGGCCTGGACTTTCTCAAGACGTAGAGACATTTTGCAAAGCATGTAAGGAGTGTCAACTGAGAAGACCCGAAAAATATTCTGACAGAATACATATTATACCTGTTTCAAGACCTGACTTACCATTCCAAGTGGTGAACATCGATCTCATCGGTCCAGTTGAGCCTCCCTCTGGAAGAAAGCATAAATACATCCTGTGTCTGATGGACCAACATTCTCGAAGACCCGAAGCAGTACCATTGAAGAGTTTGACAGCGAAATCTACCTGTGATGTTTTGCTTGAAATATTCATGAGGACCGGTATACCAGATATCATAGCTAGCGACCAAGGAACCCATTTCATCTCAACGCTCACTCAAGAATTTCACAAGAGTATATGATCTTGTCCTAAATTTTCTTGCCCTGGATATCCTGCCAGCAACGGATTAATAGAACGATACAATAAAGTTATGAAGCAAATGCTGCATCACGTGATTAGAACTGATCCGACGAATTGGGACAGACATATCCCATATCTACTGTTCGCTTACCGTGAGGTGCCGAACTGTACCACTGGTGTTTCACCTTTCCAACTTATGTACGGTAGACAAGCAAGAGGACCTTTGGCAGTACTAAAATCATCATGGTCTGGAGAGATTCCCCTACCCCTAAACATAAGTCAGTCTGCAGTGGATTACTTGCAAGAAATAAAAATGAAGATGGAACAGACCGCTGAACAAGTGAAAATATTTGCCGAAGGAAAACAGCAATCTTATTCGGATTACTTTAATAGAAAGACTGGATCAAAATGAACATACCTGGAGATCAAGTGTATCTACTTATTCCTGACTCGAACAACAAATTATATGCTCGCTGGACTGGTCCCGGTGAAATTATTAAACATTATCCTCCACACTCCTATTTAGTAAAATTACTTGATGGAAGAAGAAAACACGTTCATGTGAACAAAATCCGAAAATTCCAGACAAGAGTCAATGCAGCTGGAATCATCTTCGAAGATGACGAAGAATTTGGTGATATCCATACTTCTCCCAGGACTATGAATCAACAAGAATCATTTGATGGAATCCATGAATTAGACTTGCAACATTTGGCTGATAACGATAAGAATACGCTACTTAAGTTGTTACAGAAGCATAGAAAACTATTTACAGGAAAAGTGAAAATTAAAAATGTCGGTGGTCATAGGATTAGGTTAGAAGATAGAAAAGAGAGAAGAAAACCCTTTGTTTACCGAATTCCTGAAGCTATGAAATCGCAAGTGGACGCCCAAATTGACGAATTAATTCAGCTGGATTTGATAGAAGAAAGTTCCGCTCAGATTGCTCACCCCATCGTGTGTGTAAACAAGAAGGACGGAGGTATGCGACTATGCGTTGATTATCGCTCTTTGAATGCTGTGACCAAGACCGATGACTTTCCGATGGAAGATGCCATTAAACTACTTCATTGCATTGGAAAAGCTAATATCATTACCACACTCGATCTATTAAAGGGATATTGGGCTATCCCAATGGGAGAGGAAAGTCGTGATTTTACTTCGTTCAAGACCCATAGATCTTAGTACAGATTCAAAGTCATACCGTTTGGTTTTAAAAACGCAGTCCCCACCTTCCAGAGGGAAATAAATCGCGCGTTAGCACCATTTAATGAATTTAGTCGTGCATACATTGACGACATAGCTATCTTTTCTAACAACATGAAATATCACTTACATCATTTAGGACCCATTCTTACTAAGTTAGAAGAACTGCAATTTACAGTGAATCTACAGAAGTGTGCATTTGCTAGGTCAGAATTAAAATATTTCGGCCACATAATTGGGTCTGGGAAACATAAAGCTGATCCAGACAAAATCAAAACGATTTCTCAACTACCAAGACCTGAGACCAAGAAACAATTGAGAAGCATGCTTGAATTATGCAATTATTATCGAGAATACATACCTCGTTATGCAGAAGTAACTTTACCTCTGACTGAACTAACAAAGAAGAGAGTTCATGACAATCTATACCGTGGTCGGATATACACGACGAGGCGTTAAACAAACTGAAGTCTGCGTTAATGAAAGCTCCTACTCTACACACTCCCGTTATGAGTGAATCATTCATAATTCACACATATGCGTCACAGTATGGTGTTGCCGCTTGTGTATCACAAAATGTTCATGGAAAGCCCCAACCTATAGCGTATGGCAGCCAAAAGTAAAACAAAACCCAACAAGCGTGGTCTACTATAGAGAGGGAAGCATATGCCATTGTATGGTGCATAAAGAAGTTTGAAAATTTAGTTTTTGGTTCCGAAATAGATCTTTTTACCGATCACAATCCCTTGTCGTATCTCACGAAGTGCGCTCCTCAATCTTCGCGTTTACAACGTTGGGTCTTAGCTCTTCAAAAATATGACATCACGATAAAACATTGCCCAGGAGCTAAAATGCCTCACGCGGATGCATTATAAAGATTATTTTCTGATGCGTAAATGTGACAGTTAGCATTAACTTTAATACGTGAAAGTTTTGAATTATTGCATAGCCTTGGATTACATTTATTCAGTATCCTTTCATTGTTTATTTACATTTATCTTGATTTTATTTTGTGTATCATGATTTCATTTGAATACATATGGTTAGCTATAGATATTTTATTTCATTGAAATATTTGTTATTTTGTACTTATAGTTTCTATATTTAATTTTGGTTCATAAATTTGGTAGGAAAATAATATGATTTCATGCTAATATAACCCTTCTTTGCATTATTTTTTCTATATTGGTGAAATAAATCAAGGTGATATAATTCATGTTCAAAATCAAAGGAAAAATGGTTAAAAAAATCTTAGTATATATTTATAGTATAAATTTAGCAAAAAACAATATGATGATATCATGTGGTATTTTTTAAATTAAACGCAAACTTTTTCAGAAATTGCTCTAAAAATAACAGAAACACATGTTACAAACCTTTCTTCCACTCATTTTCACTTTTTTAGCAATAGAAACTCAAATATAATAAAACAAAATTAAAAACGAAATCATACGTTTATTGCAACTACAACAAACAGCGGAATGACAACTTCAAGCTCGTTTTACTGATAGTGACACTTGCTTATTTTTGACAGCTATGTTTTTTTTTTTTTATGCAATGGACATTAAAAATGTATCCAGACACGATCAACTTAAAGTGAACTTGTTCTTTTATATAATTTTTGGGCATTCAATGTCATGATGAAAATTTCCACCATTATGTAAAGAAGGGATAATGATTTTTCCAGTTTTATTCCAGTTTATCATATTGTATAAGTGTTAGTTTGTTTAGTAAGTGTAGCTAGAAAAAGAGTTGGCTGAGAGTCTATTTTGATTTAAGAGAAGCAGAAATGTTTCATTTTAAATTTAGTTTATTTGTCTAAGTAGAAAGGTTTTGTTTATAAACGTATATTATTTTGTCGTCTGCTGTAAACTTAGTTGTGCTTGTGATTTGCTATGGATACCGAAACTGTATTTTTATGTATTGATCTGCTTAATATTTTTTTTGCTGAAATAATATTTTAAGATTTAGTTATTTCATATTTTGCGAAAATAGAGAGGTAAATCGATCGCAACAGTCGGCCAATTTTGTTATCAGATGAAAGTTTGATTTGTAGATAAAACTACATCTTGGCGGGAAGGTGTGATATCCGGCCGCTGTTGGCGATCAATTTAGGAGAGTTCTTGGCGTCTACCCTCCCTGCGTGGAAGGGTTGTCAGAGAGAAAATGTAAAATGGGCAGTCGGATACTTGTCTCGGTTGAGAGTGGTTGTGTTTTGTTTTTGAGGTGCGATGTACTGCACCGTATGAAATTATGTTATTTTTTTTTGTCTGTCTTTTAATCGTTTAATTAAATTGTTATTTTTTTACAATCTCGTGTTTGGTTATTGGAAGAGAAGAACATCACAAACGCCTTGTTGACTTCCTTCCTTTGTAACGGTCAAACAACGAAATAAATCATTCAAGTGGTCTGAAATTTTATTCGTTTGTTTTTAATGTATGTTCTTTCCATCCACCAATTTTTATCGCAATCAGACAACTCCTTTTTGGTGCGTTGTTATAGAATGCATTTCTAAATGTTGGAAAGAATCTGTGTGTTCTTTAGAAACATCTGGTTAACATAATATTCTTGCTTTTTTCTTTAACTTTACGACTTTTTGAAGCTTTGAGTTACCTTGTTTGTTGGAATCAGTCATTAAGTTATAAGACTTGTTTTAAAAAACAGAACTTTCTTGTTTCTTTTCTTTAACTTTGACTTTTTAAATCACCAACGAAACTAAACAAATACACAGGTAAAAAATCACCTTTTCTTCGAAATAAAATTGTAGCGATTGAGATTAAAATCAAGCATGTATATTTCAAGTTACATCAGGCCTCGAAATAGATTTTTCAATACAGGTGCACCATGCGCACTTAAGTTTTTAAATTAGGTGCACAGATTATATTTTAGGTACACATTAAAAAAAAACAAAAAAAAACGTAATACAAGAGTATTAATCTAATGTAAAATACATTAGTTGGGTATGTTTATATAGGTTCGAAGAAGATTGTAAATAAAAATATTTAAAAATCGAATTTCTCCCTTCTCCTGCGTACAGCTGTCGCTACAGTCACTTAAACAGAGCCATCTGGAAAATGTTTCGACCATTGGAAAGTTCTGGTGGCAGTGACACAAGTAAACCTTCCTCCTGTATAAACCCGTTACGGCCCAGCGATTTTGTTTTCGCATAGTGTGTAATTAAGAATTTTAATTACGTTTCTTTAGATAGAGAGAGAGAAAGAGAGGTCGATACAAATATTCTGCTCAACCATCAAAATAACATAAAACACGTTCCCCCCTTTCCCTTTTTTTTTAACGTTAGGTGCACTGCGTGTACCTAGCTGGAAAAAATTAGGTGCACGATTTTATTTTCATGTGCACATTGCACCTCTGCACCCGGGTATTTCGAGCCCTGAGTTACATAAATAACTTTTAAAGCGATTATACTTTTAAGCAAATTGTTTAGTCCTGCTTTAGTGAGTTGCATTTGAGTCATGTGGTTTCGACGAGTCTATTCGTCCAGTTAGTGTCTTTAGCAAGGAATCTAACTTCGAATTTATTGTTCTCTTACTGGAGCTATATCAGCCATTACTATATGCAAATCATTAAAACACCTGTAGGTATTATAATCAGTTAACATGATTTTGTGCATAGAAGCCAGGTGAGCTTTCTAACTTTGTAAGAAAGAACAACCTGAAGGGTATCTGCTTTGACATCAATACACTCTATAAACACGTTACTGCTTTTCTTCATGCAAAGGTATTTTACTATCTGCGAAGAGAAAAGTTGTAAGAAAAAATCGTGCGTGGCGAGCAATGTGACCGTATATGTTTACCGTTTACCGGAGAATCAGTTTAGGTCTCTGTACATTATTGCATGATATGATGGGACTGTATCTTTTGTTAAAAGCACTCTATATTTTCAATGTGTGAAAACTTTATTCTGACTATATATGAAAATGTGGAAGTTTGTTCAGAGTTTCAGACATCATTGAACGCCTGAATCTGCACGTAGTAAAATTTATAATGGTAGTAAAAAATGCAAACATATTTTCTTAATTTTAATATTTATTAGACTAAATGTGCTTCGAGTTTCCCGGAAGTAACTCTTCCGGTAGTTACCCCGACGAGGTATCTGATCATTAGCAAACATGTCCAGACCTTGATGGACGAGATATCTCGTCATTAAAATAAAATTGACCCTGGAGCTCGTCATCATCAAAAACTGATAAAAATCTGCAATGTCTTGAAGACGAAATATTTCGTCATCAGCAAAATTGGTCAGATCTGGAAGGACGACATGTCTTATTGAAGCCATTTGAAGGGGTAAGGAAGGGTACTTGAAGGGTACACAGTCCAGTCACATTAATGTGACCACCTGTCAAAAGCCAGAATAACCACCTTTGGCAGAGCGGACCGCTGCGAGACGTGCAGGAAGAGTCAATTAGATTTCTGAAGGTGTTCACTGGGATGTTGAGCCATGCCGACTCCAGTGCCGTGGCCAGCTGCGCTAGATTACGCGGTTGAGGATCCATGGCAATTGTTGTAGGGTGTTTGCTTTCAGACGTTTCACGCCGTATACGCCAACGTCCATCTGTCCGATAGAGCATAAAACGTGATTCATCGGAAAAAGCCACCTGTCGCCACTCTGTTTACGTCCAGTTGCGGTACTGGCGTGCAAATTCCAGCCTTCTTCGCCGATGAACAGCAGTCAGCATAGGTGCATTAACCAGGCGTCTGCTGCGGAGGCCCATGCACAGCAACGTTCGCTGAACCGTTGTTGAGGATACACTCTTGGTAGCCCCTTGGTTTATCTGGGCGGTCAGTTGCTAAACAGTTGCACGTCTATTCGCCCGAACGCATCTCCGTAGACTTCGTTCGCCTCTGTCATCTAGAGCAAGTGGTGCACCACATGTGCCACTGATTTTGGATAGCACCATTTTGCCATGCACGGTATACTTTTACCACGGCGGCACGCGAACAGTTCACAAATTTAGCCGTTTCCGAAATGCCCGAAGGCCCGAAAGCCAATAATCATGCCCTTTTGAACGTCGGATAAATCGCTACGTTTCTGCATTACGCCAACGATTGAAATGCTTTCCGATGCCATAGGACATCATTTATATACACTCCACTGCAATGTGCTGCCACCTGCCTTTTGTGATTCGTTATTTCAGTCGAAAGTAGGTGATGGTCACATTAATGTGACTGGACTGTGTATATCCGTTAATATATTACTTTAAGTTAATATAATATCCGTTGTGCACTGATTTTTGTAAGTGGTGCATGTCCAGTCCAGACAAGTACAACATCTAATTGTACTATTTTCGTTAAATAATTTGACTCTCATTTATTTTTATTCTCCTTCATTTTCATTTATGTTTACTGAAAGAATTACCGAAAGAAATTATTTACTTCAGGCAATAAAACATTAAATAGTGTTTTACAGGCAGTAGAACATTTAATTGTGTTTAACAGGAAATAAAACTCACAATTGTGCTTAACAGGATATAAAACACTTGTGTTTTATTGGAAATTGAACAATGAATTGTATTCTACAGGAAGTAAAACACAATTTACAGCCAGGAAAGATGCTTTACAAGAATAAACAAATTAGCATTAACCCGTATGTCTTTTAATTCAAATAAATGAGTAATCAAAAGAGCTTGATATGAAAAAAAGAATAAATATACAAATAAATTTATATGTATAGCAAAATAAGATTATCTTAATAAACGTCCTATAGTATGGGAGTGTATGTTACCATCGCATTTTTATTTTGGAAATTGTTTTAGCAAGGAAAAGTAACGTAGTGTTTTAGAGTCGTGATTTATTTCATTTAATTGTATTAACGTATTGTGATCCGTTAGGGAATCCAGTACACCGCATCCTTTTTACGTTATAATTACTAAAGATAAAGAAAACCATACCACGTCGTTCATTTCTTAGGATATATCACACGAAACATTATTTTAATCCCACTACGGTTTACTTTCTAAAAACACGTTACTATATTTCTTGATGCGTAACAGAAACATCTCATGAATTACAAAGCATCAGCATTGTGCGTAACGATTCTTAGATTTCATGTCGGGATAAATATTTACGCACAGATATAATTTATTTCTAGTACTGTTTCTATTTAAGAGCGTTTTGTTAGAATAAGAATCGTTTTAAAAAATGTTAAATCATTGTAAAGAAATATTAACTTTCAAAATACTTCTTACCGTTTTAACTATAGTTGAAATGAACCTTTTATTTAGAGTTTCTTCGAGTCGGAAATTAACTTAAAGTGATGAAAAGAACTTTTAAAAAATGTTTTTTTTTATTATTATCGATGATGCAATTCCAATGGTCCGGAAGTAAAGTATTTACAAATACCATCTATATGGAAACTATTCTGTCAGCAGATCGTTTTGAAACCATTAAGTTCTATACAAAGAAAATATTTCCCCAAAGGGTTAAAATAGAAGTAAACGATGTCTTTAAATTAAAACAATATGTCATGTAAGGTGAATGGATTTGACTTTATGAATCAAGTCTTTATCAAGTAATGGATCTTGAAAGTTTGTATTTAAAAATTTATACGCCAATAAACCAATCGAACCTCTCCGATATTATTTCCAAAACTTTATATTACTTGATCGAATTTTTTAATCTCTTTTTTCATAACAAATGAAGATCCTGCCTTTGAGAGACCTTTTAGTTTCATTAGGGAAAAATCGTCAACAGATGTCTTATGTGTCTTTATACTATCCTTATATAATTTCACAATTTAATAGTTAATTTATCTTCTTTTCAATGTTATATCTAAATGTCCAGATTATTTTTCGTGGTTCAAAAAGCAAAACTCAATTGTCTTTAAGTACAAAATCATTGTTACCAAAGAGTATTCAGTGCAACAATCTAACAGTTAACAGTCTTGTCAGTCAAAATCATTGATAACAAAGAATATTCAATGCAACAATCTAACAGTCAAGAGTCTTGTAAGTCAAAATCATTTGATATCAAAGAATACACGAAAGCTAATTTAATCTAATGTTCTAACAACTTGGTTGGCTAAAATTCTAAAAATACCTTACTAGCCTTTTGGACTTGTCATTCAAATTCAGTGACATCGAATATTAAACGAAGTAGTACTTAATCCAATGTTCTAACGACTTGGTTTTCAAAATACTGAAGGTACTTTCGCATCTTGGACTTGTCATTGAAAACGAATACGAAACCAATTTGTAAACGCTATACGCATGTTTAAATCTTTGAACAAGTGTGTATGCCTCCGTTAAAATGTCTTATAATAGTCACTTCCTGCTGAATGGTGACTGCTTCTGACTCAAATTTTGTGTAATCTGCGATATTTCCAAGAATTCTTTCGTTTTCTTTCTTTCGTGTGTATGTTCATTCTTTGACGTTGTCTTGTGTTTGGTGCAACGACCAAACATAGCTCAGGCGCTATATGCCCAAACGAACCTTTTATTTACCTTACGCGCTTCTCCGACCTATCAGCCATCAAACGACTAGCAGCCTAAATGCAGTTCTGAAATGAGTAAATTGAGAATCAACATGAGAATAACTGAGTAATTGAGAATCAAAATGAGAATCAACATGTTTTCTACGTGAAAACTAAACTATCAGGTTTGTTCAGTTACACCGTGACACTCAAAAGTTGGATTCATTGAAGACATTATCCTCTGGGTATCCCGCTGCTGTATATAGCTTCATTTCTTCTAGGCCACGGATATCAAAGTGAAGGGCCAATAAAATTCAAAATTTCACCTCTTTACTATCATAGATCTTTCAGATTGAGATTAAGGCTTCCTAGAAGTGGAATCAGTTTAATATTTCAAAGAATGATACAAAAGAATTTCAGTAAAGAGAGGAAAAATGACATGTTGAAATGCAGCTGCTTTGATATTGTATTTATAGCAAAGATTCAGGAACATAATTTATATTAGTGCGGTTGCATCTTAATAGAGTAAATTGATATAATGCATCTCAAACCACACTACATACTTTCATGAATGAGAATGATTTTACAACTACATTCAGAGGTTTTGTGTAAGCCTCTCTACTCTTTTTCCAGAAAATCGTAACATAAACAAAGGGGTTCGCCGCGGAGGGAATAAAAATGAGAACCGTTATCAAATAATTCTTTACATCTAGCGTGAATCTTTCTTTGTTTTGTGACACAATAGAGAGAGTAACAAACAATGTAGGTTACTACTATCACCAGCAGGCTTTTAATGGTTTTAATCATGCGGAGATAAGAGGATAAATTGCCCTTCTTACGAATAACGTTTGAGTTGTCTTTTTGGATTCGTTAGCAGTAACGATTATTACAACGTTCAAATACCAGTGACGATTGTGAGTCCAAAGATGCAAATCGAAGCCACAACCACAGCTAACAGGCGCATATTAAGTGAGAACAGTGGTGAAATTTAACCAATACACGAAAGGTTCATGCGCTACTGCAAAGACAAACATACTTTGTCCAAAGCTGCATCTTAAAGTATTAGCTTGATATATTGACCACACAAAGCTTTTATTTCTGTAAGCATCTTGTGAGTACTCTTAAAAGTTTTTTGAAAGCCTCTCTGTAGTCTTTCCTGAAAATCCCATAAATGAAGGGATTCGCGGCCGAGGCGATGAAAATGAGAAGCGTTATCAAATAATCGAACCACGCTGGGGCTTCACATCCAGTGTGAATCTTTATTTGCTTGACAACAGAATAGGGAGAGTAGCAAACAATGTAGGTTATCACCAACACCAGCAGGCTTTTAATGGTTTTACGCATGTGCGTCTCAGAAGACAGATTAGCCCTTTTTACGAATAACGTTTGAGCTGTCTTCTTGGATCGGTTTGCAGTGACGATGATGATAGCGTTACAGATTCCAATCAAGACTGCGGGGACGAAAAAACAAAACGATGCCGCAACTACAGCCAACCAGCGCATGTTTGCGATACCAGCGGTGTAGTTCAAAGCACACACGCCTTCCTTGTAGTCGTATATAGTCCAGTCGGGCATACCGCAGAATAGGCCGATCAGTAAACTTTGCATGAACAGACTTCCGCACATACCCATCATAAGCCTTGCAGTCATCCAAGTGGAGTATCTGAGGGGATAGACCACAGCTATCAGTCGGTCGATGCTTATGAGTGAGATGTTGGCGGAGGATGAACAGAAGAACATGTAGTTGAACGTCGCGTTGGCCTTGCAGACGTGCATTCCAAACGGCCAGTAATCGCTGAAGACTGCGATGGCGGATGGTATCATGACAAAGAGTGCTGTCATGATATCCGTCACTGCCAAGTACACAATGAGGCCGTTTCCTATTTGGGCCTTTAATGCCTCATCCCAATAGGAGACTGTTACGACGGCGATGTTTCCAAAGATAGACGTGAGTGCTATCAGCATGGTTACAGCACTGCCAATGACGTTCAGAAGCGTGCTTCGTTCGTAGGCACTACTGAATGCGTCTTCCTCTATCCTTATCGTGCTATTAGAAACACAGAAGGCCATTTTAGAAATAAATATTTCTTGCTGTTCGTCTTATTTCGATGTTTCTGTAAAGAGAAATAGAAAATACATTTCAGTTGTTGAAAAGGCAAAATTTCCCAAGCACAAATAAATGAAATAAAGACTAGTCTAAAATGTTTTGCAGACATATGGAATCTCCTTAACCCTCAGGGATTCTCACGCATGATGCCAACTTAAAACCTGCAGTCTGCTCTCTCCCATTGTTTCTTACCAATTTGTACCAATGTACAATGTTAATGTACCAATTTTCTATCAACCTTATGGACCAGTTGAATCTATCCAAAGGATTGTTGCCCTCAGGGGACAAATTTTCTTTAAGTATGCACGGGCTTCACAGACCCAAGGTACTCCATGGTTCCCACACCTTTATTCAAAAAAAATTCAAGGACTTTTAAGGACTTTTCAAAACAAAAAAAAAATATTTTTCAAGGACCTAAAATTTCTTATAACGAGCTAAAACAAGGGATATGCAACAAAAGTTGTTAGTTAAAAAAATGTGAAAAATATTAAAAAAAAAGACAATTTTCTTCACTCTATTTTTTAAACTACTGAAAGTCGAAAAAAAACCCCGGATATCATCAATTTCGGTTATAATTCGGATTTTCTTTCACACAGAACCTGTGATTTTTTTTGTTGCAAAGGGCTTCTTGTCTCAATGTTAACTATCAGGCTACTTGCTCACCTATCGATTTTGATCTGCGGTAAAATATTGTACGATAAATTCTCTTTTGGCGGCACGAAGAAGAGTATAGGAGCTTGCATTTTGTGTCCTTGCACAATCTCCATTTTGCTGTCGTTCACAACCACTACTGCAGACAGCTGTCATGGTTTATTTTGTTTGAGAAACAAAACAAATCAAAAGCTTTGGCTGTTGATAGGACTTTTTTATTCTCTAGTCTAAGTTTCTATCTTTGCGATCATTAAAGATAAAGAAACAATTTCAACAGATTCTAATTCTGCAGAAAAATTTACACCTGAAAGCTATCTTAAATGTGATTTTCTTTAAAAATGTTTTTTTTTTCATTCGCAACTTTTATATTTTTGCAATAAGAATTTGGCTTCATTTCTTTCGACGCTTGTCAGGTTTCCCATGACGTCCTGACTGCTAAAGCTACGGTTTCCTTAGAAAGCAGTGCTGTTATCTAGCAGCCATGATAGGCTATGATGCGGCGGCCATAACAAGGCGGCCGTCTTAAAGGAGACCAGAAGCGTCAACTTAGACGGACAGAATACGGTGGAGAATGGCCGATCTAGACGTAGTATTATTAGTATATCCCATGGTGTCAATGGCGCATCTGTACCATTTGAGCAGTACTACTTTGGACAAAGAAGGAAACTAGTCTTGACAAATTCAAATGCAAGACGAAATTACATCATTATGTACTAGTTAAAAAATCAAGTACTTTCAAGGACTTTTCACCAAGTTCCGTAATTTTCAAGGACTTTCAAGGGCCCCTAGTTTGGAAAAAAAATTCAAGAACTTTTAAGGACTTTTCAAGGACCGTAGGAACCCTGTACTCTAGTGATCTTTTCTTTTTCCATGGGATATACTGTCCATATTAAACACGAGGATCGCGCTCTTTGGATACCCAAGCCGTCTTTTTCTTTTCATCCCACTACTGCATTCCCCAATGCCTCTAATTTCCCTCTTTGCCGACATTTTTTACCTGACGTTGTCGTGTGTCTGGCAAAGCTTGGTCAAATATGGCCCTAGCGCCATGAACCGCCAAAAACACCAAAGGATTGTTTCCTAGGGAATGGTACAGTATAATCTTTTCAAAAAATTCTATTCTAAAGAAAGAAGCAATGAAATTTTTTAAAGATTCTATTCTAAGAAAAGGAGCAATGGAATCTTTCAAAAGATCTTATTTTGCAAAATGGGCCACCAGAGTTACTCCAAATAATTCTATTCAAGAGGACAAGTAATCTCTTCAAAGGATCCCATCCTGAAACACCAATATAATATTTCTAAAGGTTGGAAAAAAATCTGTGTGTTGTTGGGAAACATGTGGTTAACACAATATTCTTGCTTTTTTTCTTTAGCTTTAAGACTTTTTGAAGTTTTGAGTTACTTTATTTGTTGAAATCAGTAATTAGCTTTAAGACTTTTTAAAATTATAACTTTCTTAATTTTTTCTTTAGCTTTAAGAACTTTTGAAGTTTTTATTTACGTTGTTTGTTGGAACAAGTGATCATCGTTAAGACTTTTTAAAATCACCACTTTCTTGCTTTTTTTTACCTTTGTTATTATTTTAATTATAGCGATATATCAGTTTTAGCTTTAAGACTTTGCAAAAGCATAACAATCCAAAGCAGTCACATCAGGTTGTATTGTTTCTTGCTTTTTTCTTTAGCTTTAAGACTTTTTGAAAGTATAGCGGTAACATAATTTTTATGATTTATGTAATTTTTTATTAATTACTGTTTAATTTAATATATTTAATTTTTATCATTTCGGTTTTTATTTACGCTGTTTGTCGGAATCAGTTAGGCTTGGTGTTAAGACTTTTTAACAGTATAACTCGCTTTTGAATTTCTATCATTTCTGGAATTTTATTGTTTCTTGCTTTTTTTCTTTAGCTTTAAGACTTTTTGAATGTATAGCGATATTTAATTTTTATCATTTATGTAATTATTTGTTTGAAAATGTGTAATTTGGTTTTAACCTTTTGAAAGTATAGCGATATTTTAAAGATTAAACAGCCTCCAAGAAAAAAAGAAACGTCTTCGAACAAAACAGCCAGAGGACAGAGAAAGAAATCAAAGAAGAGAAGCTGAATCCACTCAAGAAAGAGAGACAAGACAGCGAGAGGTCATAGAAAGAGAACAAAGAAGAGAAGCTTGTACCACGAAGCTCTCTAATCAAGGATTAGTGACGTTCTAGGAATGAGGCGACATGCCTGTGTCATGTCGGCTGAAGGTGGGTCTCGTTCTTAAAATTATGTTATTTTCTGTGACACAGATGAGGCTATTAACTACACAACAGATGTTTTAAACCCATTGAAGATTAAGGCACCGATTATCCTTATCATTTTAGATTAGTTAGTATCCACTTTCACTCTGCATTGGAACAAAACTCTGTCGAGAAACTGGTGTCAAATATTATTGAAGCCTCCATCATGCCTGGACCTGCCGCAGGCGAAGACGTATTCATTCTTCAAGGATCAGTGAGATGTAACAAGGAGGCGATATGTCCGTGGAGGTAAGAATCATTCTTAAAAAAATATTGTGTTTTTCTCTTTTTAACGTTTTTATAAACAGTAAGGAATTGACAAGAATCCCGTTTCGGGCAACGCAGTGAGGGAACTGCTAGTATTATAATATCAATGAAATTTACCCCAAAAGTTTCATCTTGCTCACGAATATAATTTTGCTTGTACGTGATTCTTAAGAAAATTCCATAGCCAGCTTGTGTTGCTCATGACGACGTTAATTAAACACCTACCTACCTTAATAAAATTTATTCATCCCAGCCATAAGAAAATGTTCGAATAATAGTAATAGTAGTTAGAGTAATAATAAATCTGTGGATAGCATATAACTCTATCAGGTTTACAGGCTGAACTTCCTTAATTGCTTAAATCTGTTGGTGACAATGTGTCGTTACTCTATTTCATAGCTTATTTCAATGCTTTGTAATGAATATGGAATCCATATTCCATAAATTCATTTCTTGTCTGAAAATCAAACAAATTTATTGAAAAATAAAAAGCAGAATTTATCTTACTTTTACTGGTATTAGTTCGTACCTATATAGAAAAGAATGTAATATATATATATATTTTTTTTGTACAGAGAATATTTTCGACTCATTTCAAGTTTTCTATCCGTTTGGGACCCTTCTAATGCAAAATCCATCTCTTGCGCGTTTGGTGTCTGTCTGTATGTGTGTACCCAATGCACGTTCAGCGCTTTAATATATTTTGATGAAACTTTGCATTTTGTGAGTACTTATCTTCATTTAATGACTTAGTTGTTGTATGTCTTCTCATTCTATGTTCGATTTTTTCGTATGTGTGTTTGTTTAATACATAACACACAGACGTATCACATAAATTTATTTCATACATTTGAAGAATACAATGTTCTTTATTTTATACACCATACTTTAATCTAGGGAATGCAATATTAAATTTTCTTTGTTAACATATTTAGATAAGTTTCAGGCTGAAACGCCAGAGTATGTATACTTAAATCAGACATAATTTGGTAGTTTTGGAGTAACTGGAAGAGGTATATTAAGCATTGCAATTACTTGGATTAATTTACTAGCACTGGTGAAAAAAACGATTAGTTTAACTACTTTTACTTAATTTAAATAATAATATATTTGTATTTTGATTCTTATTTATTTCCTTTTTACAGTATAAAGTATTTCCGAATATTTGGGACAAGCGATATTCTACAACGTAACGGAAACTTGTGATCGTTTGCCACGTGCAGTGATGTTTTCTGCTTTTTCCGCTCGGAATTAATTTCGATTTTTAAATTTTGCCTAATTTTTAGTTGTAAGTTGTGGCAACTGTGCGAGAATAAAAAAGATTCACGAATTTCAATCTTTAGAAAAACCTTTTTCTAATCAACCTTTATTTTGTTTTAATTCTCTATTTTCTGTTTAAAATACTTATTGTTTTTATAAATTGTTTATCCTTTTCATCACACGCAACACCACCTCAGAGTAGAGGAAGGTGGGGCACATTGTTACATGGGGTACAGTGTTATAGTGAATTTCATTTTTAAGTGGTAGCAAAAGTAGCTCCAATTTGTTTACAATCTTGTTAGTCGTCTTGTTTTCCAGAAGTCCATGTGTTCTAGAAGAATTTGCATCATTAGTTGCTTTTCTGTTAGCAAATCTCTGTATTTGCATGTTAAAAGTAAAATTTTGTGTTTGTAATTAAATTGTTCTTATTCGTGAATGGTGCTTATTTTATAACGAATAATATTTTAGTAGTAAACCTAATTGTGTTTAGGTTCTGTTGAATTAAAATGGATAATCTAAATTCACTATTATGTAGTCAAAATTTTTTTTTGTTACAAGGTATGTCAGATGGTGTACAGTGTTACAGAATGAAATAGGTCACATTATTACATACATATTTCGTCCAATTAACACATTACAAATAAGCATATGCTTCACAATGTAAAATTTATTTCTCCTATAGCTCTGCATTTTCATTTCAAGATTTTTAATTATAAATTTGAATGATAACATAAATAAATTGGTTAATTTCTCGTAAATATTTCTCTATAAACGTTTACACACTTTTTATGCGATGTTTACAATTTTTCTTTAAATGATTAGCAGTTTTCTTTTGATAATTCATTCGAAACATTCACAAGCTAACAAAATTATGTCTCCTTAGAAGCAAGGTCTTTCCCTAAAGCCCCATTAAGAAAAACTGCACAAAATAGATGACGAGTGAAATGTTGGATCTTCACTGATAAGCCAATTAAAAATATGATTACAGAGGAAATATTAAAGAGGACAAAAAGCACTAAACCATGAAAAGGGGAATAAAATTCCCAAAAAGCGAGCCAAAGTGAACCTAAGGCATAAGCCTACGGATATATCATCAAAAGAAAATGAAAATTTACCATCTTATGCTGATAATGATAACATCTCTGTCAGAATTGCAATCGGACATTGCTGCAGACGACAAAAATTAACAATGGTGACTAGAACCCGATTAAAACCGGAACCCGGAAGTTTGGGCTATATTACTACTGCTATCTGTCAGATAACGCACGAAACTAGTTGTAGACAGCCACCATTTTAGTTGGAGTTGAATGAAAGGCAGTGTAGCTAACGTTTTCGTCGATGCCGATGTTTTGAAAAATTTGACTAGAAAAGGTTCGAGTTTTACTCCACCGATTTTACTCTATAGTTTCTAATTGCTTGAAGGTTTATTTTAGGTAAGTACAACATCTGATAACACCTCTTTCAGCTATTATTTTAAATTATTAAACAACGTTTTGCATCATGTTTGAAATATGATAAGCCTTCTTTTCTGATTAATGTCATAGTCGGATAAAACCGGGACCTTGGCAGTCGGACAGGACCGGGTAGGAATTGTAGCTTGGAGAACAAGAAAAAAAACCAAAAACCCAGAAAAGAGAAACTTAAAGCAGAAACTGTTTAAAGCACCTAAGCAAAAAACTGTCAAAACAAGGAAGAGAAAGAAGTTCAGCATTAAAACAGACTTCTCGGCTTCAGATGAAGACGACCTGGAATGTGACGAAGCCTGCATCTTTTGTAATGAATTGTACGCCAGGTCAAAATCTCTGAAAGGGTGGACAACATTGTCCCAACTGTAAAGGATGGGTGCATGAAGCCTGTAGAAATACAGAGGAGCAGGATCAAAATTTATTTGTGATTTCTGTTCTTAAAACTTCTTACAAATCTGATCAATTAAGTAATTTTGAATTTAATGTGTTTGGAATGTATTGTAAATTAAGCAGCTCCGTGATTTTTAAACCCACGCATGTTTTTTAGTGTAGGAAGGCCACTGTACTAATTTATTGTTATAAATAAACATTTAAGCAGTAAAACAACAACGTTATATATATATATATATATATATATATATATATATATATATATATATATATATATATATATATATATATATATATAGTAACTTACTTATTATAAGTGTGTAAGTATGTGGTATATGCGTGAAATGGGCATGGAGCGCTATGAACGATAAGGGAATATAAAAATAACAAACGCCAAACAATATTATTTTCAAGTTATTATAGTTTATTTCTTAAAATTACATATCACATATTAATTACGACAGTAACACTAACAAACAACATCAATCTTTTAATACTATAGCGTGGACAATATTTTTTGTTAGCCCATCTTTAGCGAGCACAAACAAACTGGATGGTTTACCGACTCGAGAGCATGCTACGTACAATTGCCCGTGTGAAAAACATGGTGTACTCAAATCTAAGCCACAAACAGACATCGTTTGGCTTTGGGATTTGTTGATTGTCTTTGCAAATGCCAATCTAATCGGAAACTGAATTCGTTTGAATTGAATTGGCTGCAATATCCGTCTTGCCCCTTCCAGAATTGGCATTGCTCACTGTACAAAACACATATAAATAGAATTAATGAAATAACTTCATTGCGCTCAGCTCGTGTATCTTCTGATTGTTCTTGACGCAATTGCTGCATGCTCACACGTGCATCAGCATCGGCCAGGATTATAGCGAAAATATTAGTTTTGTGAAAAAAAATTTGAAACAATAGTTGTAAAAAATTCAAATAATCTCTCTATATTAAAAAAATGTTACCGCCGCCGCCGCCGCCGAAGAATTGAAAACTGTGTTGTTTAGCTCGATTCTTAGACGGTTTCCCGAGAAAGTACTGATCGGAAAAAAATGAAATTAACATGCTTTGTTCTTCATCGTATT
The DNA here is from genome assembly GCA_947359465.1 of Metellina segmentata. Taxonomy (NCBI): domain Eukaryota; kingdom Metazoa; phylum Arthropoda; class Arachnida; order Araneae; family Tetragnathidae; genus Metellina; species Metellina segmentata. The sequence continues at coordinate 113,500,064 of OX375873.1, forward strand.
CCCTGGATAATTATTAAGATTTTTTTCCGATGTGGCTATTAGTTTAGGTTTTATTAAGTGTTAAAGTTGAAGAAGTGAAATTTCTTCCGCGAGTGAGCAAAACACATTCAAATTTTCAGTCTTCAGTCGTGAGTTTTTTTTTAAGAGTACCTCTCAACGTAAATTTTTGCAGCTCGTCGAGTTTTTTTTTAAATTTAAATTTGGTTCTTGATAATATTTTTTTGAAATTCAGGAAAAATCGGGACATTTTTGTTACTTTTTTTTAAAACTGCCATATCTATATCTAATTACTATTAGTTTTTAATTTTTAAAATATAGCAGTATACCTCAGAATATACTCTTTCTTACGGTACTATTATTTTTGAAATCGGTTAATAATTAAATTGGATGCGATCAAAAGTTCGTCATACAAAATTCGGAATCTTTGGATATTTTCGCTACTTATTGTTAAAACCGTTTTGTCTACGGCAAAAGCCATTATTTTTTAAATTTGAAAACATCACTGAATACATTACATTACACTCTTTCTTATGGTACAATTATTTTTCAAATTGGTTAATAAATAAAATCGATGCAAATAAAAGTGGGTCATACAATTTTCGGAACTTTCAGATCGTAACTTCCGATACAAAACTAAAATGGTCATATCTGTATAGTATTACTGTTAATTTTTAATTTTAAAAATATTGCAGTATACCTCAGAATATACTCTTTCTTACGGTACAATTATTTTTAAAATTGGTTCATAAATAAATTCGATGCAATCAAAAGTTGGTGACACAAATTTCGTATTTTTCAGTTCGCATAGCTGCTTCCGAAAGCAGTAGTGGGTTACACTTTTGACTATCGGGTTTGCCAGATATCAAATTTATCGTAGCAACAATTGCCATAAAAACGATTTCTTTTTATTTGGCGAGGAAAAAGGCTCGCTTTTTTCCCTCTGTTTTCAAGACAGTTTACCGACAAAGTACAGATCGTAAAGTTTGGATATTAACAATGTTTAGTTAAAATTGTACAGGGAACAAGATGCAGAAGATTTTTTTACTGATGCGGCTATTAGTTTAGGGTGCATTAAGTGTTAAAGCAAAAAAAAGTTAAATCACTTGCGAAAGAAGTATTGGTTTGAGAAAGCAAACCAAACGGATTGCGTAGCAATCCCCGGGGTCGGCGAGCGTAAGCGAGACGCAGCGAAACCCTCGCTGTGACGTCATGAACCGGAAAGTGAAATCAGCATAATACGAATTATTCAGATAGTTTCACTCTGTGAAAGTAATGTTGGTTTGCGAAGCAAACCAAATGGGATTGCGCAGCAATCCCCGGGGGTTGGCGAGCGTAAGCGAGCAGGGGGCGGAGCCCCCTAGTTATATAAAAAAAGTATACTTACAACACAAAAGCCGTTGTTGGTTGGAGCTCGTGACACGTGTTGAGTACTTTTAAGGTTATGTAAATCACTTGTTTAACTAAAACTTGATTAACTGAACTAATCGTGCCAAAAACACGCGCGGCAAATTTTAAGAATCTAAGATTGGTAACACTAAGCAAATATCAGGATTAAACTTTAATAATAAAAATAAATGTTTATTTTCTTTAAAAAAATTTTAGATTTTTAATCGAAGTACAGTTAAAAACACTATAATTGATCAGTTCTCAAGCGGGATGAAAAATGATTAAATTACCAAAATGGCCATAAAAAATAGGGGTTGGTGATAAAAAAGTAAAAATTAAGGGTTGTATGTATTTTTTAATGCCACATTATAAAAAAATAAAAACAAAAAATTTCGTCAAAAAATTAAAAAAATAAATTTTAAGGGTGAATAACCCTTATCACTTAGGGGTATGGTTATAGATAGTAGCCGATTCTCAGACCTACTGAATACGCATATAAAATTTGGTAAAAATCGGTAAAGCCGTTTCGGAGGAGTACGGTAACTAACATTGTGACATGGAAATTTTATATATTAGATATAAATATATATATATATATATATATCTCTATATTAAAAAAAAGTTACCGCCGCCGCCGCCGCCGAAGAATTGAAATTTTTGTTGTTTAGCTCCATTCTTAGACGGTTTCCCGAGAAAGTACTGATCGGAAAAATATGAAATTAACAAGCTTTGTTCTTCATCGTATTCCCTGGATAATTATTAAGATTTTTTTCCGATGCGGCTATTAGTTTAGGTTTTATTAAGTGTTAAAGTTGAAGAAGTGAAATTTCTTCCGCGAGTGAGCAAAACACATTCAAAATTTCAGTCTTTAGTCGTGAGTATTTTTTTAAGAGTACCTCTCAACGTAAATTTTTGCAGCTCGTCGAGTTTTTTTTGAAATTTAAATGTGGTTCTTGATAATATTTTTTTGAAATTCGGGAAAAATCGGGACATTTTTGTTACTTTTTTTTAAAACTGCCGTATCTATATCTAATTACTATTAGTTTTTAATTTTTAAAATATCGCAGTATACCTCAGAATATACTCTTTCTTACGGTACTATTATTTTTGAAATCGGTTAATAATTAAATTGGATGCGATCAAAAGTTCGTGATACAAAATTCGGAACCTTCGGATATTTTCGCTACGTTTTGTTAAAACCGTTATGTCTACGGCAAAAACCATTATTTTTTAAATTTGAGAACATCACTGAATACACTACATTACACTCTTTCTTATGGTACAATTATTTTTCAAATTGGTTAATAAACAAAATCGATGCAATTAAAAGTAGGTCATACAATTTTCGGAACTTTCAGATCGTAACTTCCGATACAAAACTAAAATGGTCATATCTATATAGTATTACTGTTAGTTTTTAATTTTAAAAATATTGCAGTATACCTCACAATGTACTCTTTCTTACGGTACAATTATTTTTAAAATTGGTTCATAAATAAATTCGATGCAATCAAAAGTTGGTGACACAAATTTCGTATTTTTCAGTTCGCATAGCTGGTTCGGCAAACAGCAGTGGGTTGCATTTTCTACTATCGGGTTTGCCAGATATCAAATTTATCGTAGCAACAATTGCCATAAAAACGATTTCTTTTTATTTGGCGAGGAAAAAGGCTCGCTTTTTTCCCTCTGTTCTCAAGACAGTTTACCGACAAAGTACAATTATTGATATTAACACTGTTTACTTAAAATTGTACAGGGAACAAGATACAGAAGATTTTTTACTGATGCGGCTATTAGTTTAGGGTGCATTAAGTGTTAAAGCAAAAAAAAGTGAAATCAATTGCGAAAGAAGTATTGGTTTGAGAAAGCAAACCAAACGGGATTGCGTAGCAATCCCCGGGGTCGGCGAGCGTAAGCGAGCAGGGCGCGAAGCCCTCGCTGTGACGTCATGTACCGGAAAGTGAAATCAGCATAATACGAATTATTCAGATAGTTTCACTCTGTGAAAGGAATGTTGGTTTGCGAAGCAAACCAAATGACATCTGTGAAAGGAGTGTTGGTTTGCGAAGCAAACCAAATGGGATTGCGCAGCAATCCCCGGGGGTTGGCGAGCGTAAGCGAGCAGGGGGCGGAGCCCCCTAGTATATATAAATATATATATATATATATATATATATATATATATATATATATATATATATATATATATATATATATATATATATATATATATATATATATATAAATATATATATATATATAAATATATATATATATATAAATATATATATATATATATATATATATATAATATATATATATATATATATATAAATATATATATATAAATATATATATATAAATATATATATATATATATATATATATATAT